>VBVQ01002269.1:0-26323 GCA_011636635.1 Tetramorium simillimum | reverse complement strand
ATATATATATATATATATATGTATAGTGGATCACGAAAACTATTTGAATTATACATTATTAGACGAAGAGAGAAAAATCGACATTTTTTCAGTGGAAACTTTCTCATTTATTTTAAAAGGCTCTCTCTCTCACTTTTTCATTAATTCTTATTAAAGAAATATCAGTTTCAAACTGCAACTGTACACAAATATTTTAATATGACTGTTAGAATATGCAATAATTGACAAAGTAAATTCCAGTGACATTACATAATCACACGGCAATGTGTACAATTTTGAAGGCTACATTAATCTCTGTATTATACAGAGATCATAATATTAATGATTTACTGCATAGCATAATCCATTAATGGGCGCAGCGCATCGATTCCCATATCAAGCATTGTGTCTAAACATTCTTATTCATTAAATTTGAATAATATAATGCGAACTAGTTACATTGTGTTATACAATATATGTTCAATTTATTATATGTTATTATACGTGTTATATCTGTAGAAAGATTTAGATATTATATTATTCGAAGTACTTAACGAAGTAATATCAGTAATATTTGTTACTATAATTAATTACAAAATGTTATAATGTTTGATATAACTTTGTTAGCGTAAAAGAGCATGGTTTCATCAGTTTAACAATCATTGCTCTTGTGCCACAATCCAATTGTTTCCGTCGTAAACAAATCTTTTCTCACCTCGTAATTTTGAAGAAAACGGGATACTAGGTGAAAACGGCGAACGGTTTCCGATAACGTTAACGTTGCTCGGTAACGTCATCTATATAAATACGTCGTCGTTATTTGCTCGACTAAGGTATTTCGTGCGAATTTTGGTCAAAAGTCTGACTCGATCGGAATTTTTCGTTACGTTACAGACGCTTTTTTCGGCCGTGCATTCCTCGTATTTGCACACGCCTGATTGTATCAAATATTTGATGGCGAGGCATTCCCAGCAGCGCAGTCACAGAGTGATTTCTTTCGCCTGGTGTTTGTTGGCGCGACTCGACACTACAACTTCGTCGTATCGGGAGCAAAACACGGTGGATGCTAATTTATTGCATTTCATTTCACTTTTGTGAAGCACGCCGCTACGAGGACGGAACCGGTGACGATCAATTGAATCGATTAGAACGGATGGAAGGATACACGTGACAAAATGATATATTTAAGAAGAACAAAAAAGCAATATGAATCTTTCAGTAGATTTTTACGTTACTTTGCCCTGAAGAAGGGCCTCCCTAAATTTTCATAAAAAAAGAAAGATGAAAGATACGACCATATATATCTAGAGCAAATATCTATTATTAACTCAATTTCGGCCAAAGTGCCACATGTCCCCTTTCTATTTTCACTGGTTTTATTATACTGATTGCGTTTTGCTGTCAATTTCATAATTTTTGCATAAACCACCACCGCCAAATATTCTACGCGCGGAAAATACATGACTGCGAGCATATGGAGTCGATACGTCAGCGGCAGGTAGTGTTTTTTAGAATTACTAAACAATGAGATATATGTATATACATATATGTATGTAGATATATACATATGTATATGTTCGCGTGCGCATCTGTCGGCTTTTCGGACGAGCGACGTATACCGTATTTTTTTTCAACTATAAATTACGGCGTATTTTGTACATGGCGATATCCGGGCGGTTCCGTTGCGAGGTATTTTTTAAATTAAATTTTTCGGTCGGTTTACTTTGCGATCGCAACGCAGCTTCGACACGCAGTTGGAAATGCACTGTCACGATGCACTATCGCATACGCGCGATCTAAACGTGAAATTTACAAAAAAAAAACTGCGCACCAGCGTTCTGCGGGCGCGATTATTCATTATGGAATAGCGAGAGACCAGAGTCACGCCAGTGTTTTTCAAAACAAAAAGTACTGTTGCTGAATAATTAATCTGCAATGATTCTCCAATGATAATTATCGTAACACCCGTTATTTGTTATTTTATTTTAGTTAATAATTTTACAGCAATTGAGTATTTTATATTTAAAAATTTATGCGAGATTCATTAATTTATTTTTCATATTTCATTCAGATTTTATTTCTACACATAATTTATAATTCTTTTACAAATGCAAACTTGTTAAATCTCTTTCTCTCAAAATGCCAATATTATATTTTGCGTAAGTCCGTAAACTTCCCAGTTTGAAACTTCGAATATTGCGTCTGCACTTTTATCGTCCTGTCCACCCGATTTATTCCCGAGATACGCATTTCCGCGCGGGAGAGAAAAGTCCGACAGCCGAGTCCCAAGGTTTTATCCTCGTTCGCGATGAACACGAAGTTCGATCGAGCCTTGGCCGACGATTACGCGATATCCACGTAGATCGGAACTGCCACGTAGCAGCACGTCGACTGGCGTAATACGGAATGTGGAAGGATCGACATGTCCATCGCTTCGCCGTAGAAAGCCTCGGGACGTTAAAGAAAGTTACGACTCAACTCACTTCACTGACAGTTTAGTCGAGAGTTTTTCGGTGCGAAATCGATGTATCGTCGCGTACGTTTACAGTACGTTCGTCACGAAATTGGAAGTGGAAGCTCTTCGCGCAAAAACCTATTCTGTTTAATTCATCACTCCATTAACGAGATGCGAACTTTTCGTCTATCCGTTTGCGTTGATTAATTTAATATTTTATGACATGAGCGATATTAGATTTTTTTTGTACCTGAGTGCACGGCCATTAAAAAAGAGATGGATAATATAAATTAGAATGACAATATCGCCCAAGTTAGAAAATTAGAAACAGTTTGAAACCTCAATTCGATTCAATAATCAAACCACTAGATATTCTCTCGATTATGAAGATTTGCATAATAAATTTACAAAGTACGTATTACGAGACCTTTGACATATTCGTTGCTATAATGCGTATGTTAATAAGTCAGAGAATAAGCTCGCAGCTGCGCGGATTGCGCTCGCGTGTGAATTTCGTATGTCCATGTAATTTCGCCGGGATGTTTTCGCAAAACGGATCACGGATTGGATGGACACGGATATTCTACCGAGGGGTGTCGCGATGCGAAAGGTTTTATTACGCATTCATGGTTCGGTAACGCGCGGCGGTAATCTAGTTACGAATTTCGCAAGATAATCCGGGCTTGGCTCTAATTGAACGATATGCTCGTCATTATCGAGCGTCGAACCGTTGGAAGTAGTTCGATTGGGCGCTTCTAAATTTTCGTGAATGACGTACGATGACAGGACATAATTGAGTGGTCCGACTGATCAATCGGAAGAGCGATAGGACGCGGTAAATAGGGAGATACGTTCATAATGCTATAAGTATATATATTTACGATCATTAAAATTAACATTAAATAAACGCAATTTTTTGTACTGACGGTGCGCAAGTTAATGTTATATCGATCTTTAATAAATGCATAATTATAAAAATTAAATTTTTTAATTTGATTATTACTGCTTCGCTGAAGATGATTCAGAACGGAGACAAAACGTCCGATTTATAACGTATTTTATTAGTTATTAAAGATCGATATAAAGTTAACTTACGCACCATCAATCGCTTTGAACTCTCAAAAGCCCTTTTTTATCTGTTAATTGTTATTATCGAGAATTTGTTATTTATTCAATTAGAAATTATTAGAAATTAAATCAGGTATCTTTGATATAGCTCCTTTTAAAATAAAATTAAATAGCTTTAGAAAATAAAAATTTTAAAAATTAACTTTTAGTGTTCATTTCGTTCATTTAATGTCCATTTTCAATATAAAACGGCGCACAAATAAAATCACGCTTTCATCGCAATTAGCGCCTTTATCAGGAGACACGTTCTCGCTAGTTATTCCTTGATGAACTCGTGTGATCGATGATTCAAGATTGATGTAGTTTCTGACGAACTTCTTAATGGCGCTCGATGCTTCGATATGCGTCGGTATCTGGGCGTGACATCACTCATATCCAAAAGCGACATTCGAGCGATGACATTGATGAAACTAATTACTCGTGCGGGCAAAATTTACGGAAACTAAGGCCGATGTTACCGAGTGCTTGTCCTCCTCGTGTCGCACCATCTTTTCGCTATTAGAATCTTTTGTTGCCATATCCGATGAGACTACTTTCCCGAGTATCATTGAAGCGGTACAACCCGCGTGATACTCATTCTGGATTCCTTGTGTTTCAAGGTTTTAGCCATATTGTTAATTTCCCTTCGTTTGTTTCGACCGTGTGCAAGTTGCATTAATAATGACTCGAAAATAACTGACCTCATTACAAGTTTAATTAATGAAAGTATAGTAATGAAAAGAACATGGAAGTAACATATTAAACGGATATAGTTTTTATACGATTGTACTAGAGTTTAAGAAAGCTTTGCTAGCATAATTACTCGTTGATAAAAGTAAACTCGCTTTTCTCTAGTTTTTATACGTGTTAAGAAAGCGAATATTAATAGCCTCTTCTCAATGCATTTAGTAGTTGCTTTTTAATAATCGCTGTCAAAAAAATTCGATAGTTTAAAATGATTTTCTCTTTTATACTTTTTTCTATATATTTGAATTTTATTTATTGATTATAAATTAATAGATGTTTTTAGAGAAAATATTGGATTGATTAAAAAATATTGCTTTTTCTCTCTTTCTCTGTTTTACTTAATAAAATGAATTTTTATATTTAAAAAATGTTATAACAGTATAAGTATTGATTTGTAAACGATATATTCTTAATTACTTGTAGTAGATAAAATAATGAGATACCATGGGCAATATTGGTTTCTCAGAAGAAGTGATTCAGTAATTATGCGGGGAATTCATTTATGAATCATCCCAATAGAATGTTACCATGACTAAATAAGTTTCCAAGATCCAATAGAATCTTGAGAATTAATGCCGTGTTTTATATGGGAAAATTTTTGAAGACTTTTGCTGCATAATAAAAGATAATACTAGTCATTTGTCAGAATGTCAGTTTGATTTTCTTACAGCTCAGTGAGCGAAAAAACAGTCGACAGCATCAAATTTGCGTAAAATTTGTGAAATTAATTTAATAGCGAAATGTTTATTAATATTACTTTTACGTCATGTATCATGACATAAATATTGCTTTTATAATAAATAATATTGCTTAAATAATATTGAAAATGTTGTACAAAATTTATTTAATCATACAAGCCAAAGGGCAGTACGATTTTTAATTATTTCAATTCAATAAATTTATTGATATTTTTTATTTAATTACATTTTTGATGTATTAGATTGTCAAGATATTATTTACTACCGTTTCATGTAAATAAATTGCATAAAATTTCATCTAAATAACTTACAGTCGCTGCAATGACTCAGTATTGCAACAATTGAATGTTTTCAACAATTTCAAAATCAAATAAACCGATTTAATTAGTTCAATTTTCATTGAATAAATTGCCGTTTGACTTTTAAATTATTGATTAATCCTAATAGAACTGAAATGGAGTGCCGAAATGTCCAACCTTTTGCGGTTTCAAACAATTTGCTGCGATTGTTATTTACAACACTTGATTGTTTTTCTCTTTACAATAAATGTTTTATGAAATTTAATTTTTTATAAAGTATAATGTTAGTTTTACATTCATGTCGGTATCAGATTAGAAAAGTCGTTTACGCATTTCAGTCTCAATAACAATTGATTCACTCTGAAATTGACTCGTCTAATTTTCCCATTATCATGAAATTATGGGGCGATACACTTCGCACGCGACCAGGCAGGCACATTAAGCGGCGTCTTTACCTTTTCAAGAAAAGTGTCATAAACCACCTACGTCCGGCGGCTCTTATCTCGTTCCCCTTCGTTCTTACGATTCCCCGGTGCGTGCTTCCGATTCGTTAGCCTTAATGCGTCAGCTCTTTACGCCCCCGTTTTACCTACCCTAGCCGTTTATTTCTCCCCTTTTTCGATTTTTTCTCGTTCGATTGTTCGTCCGCCGGTGCCATTCTCGCATTCGCAAATATTTCTTTCTTCTCCCATTACCTCATTTCACGAACGGCTGAGCAAATGCGAATGGTCGCGTTTCGAGAGCTGAAGCTAATAACTTTCACAAGTTCCAGCAAGAACATAAGTAAAAGACATTGGAGAAAATATATCTTTTAGTTTGTAAAAAAATCTTTTTTAGTCGATAATTTATTTCTTAATATGTACGAATTATTTGTAAACTATTAAATTAAATATTAGCTTATTTGACAAATACAATGATGAAAATGTAAAATAGTACAACTTTTTTAAAATAAAAATCTCTATATATTTTTATATTTCTGATCTACTCGCTTTTCCAAATGATATTGCAAAATAAAGTACAAGAAAAATTAATGTTTCGCGAATTATCCAATATAATTTTTTTTTTAAATTTGAGAAATATTTTTTAACAAAATCAGTGTGCGAATTCCAGTCCGTTGACGATTTCTCTATAGATCTGCTTCTACGGGTGAATTAATATTGCGCGTAATGAGCCTGAATGCAAAATGTTATCCTTTACATTTCTCTAATAACAGTGAATATAATGCTTATAATTGCGGTTTCGTTCTCGACGTACGTCTTCAGTCTATTTTTCCGCCGTCGTACGTCGCTTGGTACTTTACCATTGAACCCCTCGTTAATTTGCATGCGGTAATTAGACACGCGGAAGCTCGCGTGAAGGTGCGCCAGAATCGACCTTCTTTTTTTCCGAACAAAAGTGTTTCGAGAGAGGGAGAAGGGGGTTCACTATCTGCGAAAAAATCGCAGAGAAGCCCTTTCGGTGTAGCAGTAATTGGACGCTTTTTATATAAAAGACTCTATACCATCTGCAGTACGGCATTGTTAAAACTGATGCTCTGTACAAAGGACTATACTAAAAAGTTGAACGTTAGTTTTAACAATGTTGGACTGCACAACAATTTGGCAATTCTTATGTATCTTGGAAACATTTATATAAAAAAGTAATTATGTACTTTGCAACAATCGAAAGTGCAATGATTTATTAATTTTTTTATATGCATATATGTATGTATGTATATATTAGTATTATTAAAATATTACAATAATTTTATTTACAGCTCAATGGATTGTTTTTAAATTAAGATATATCACTGTGCTATAAATAATTTCTATTGTGCGAAGTATTTTTTTGTAGCATTCTTTTCTTTAGAAAGATAAAAAGAGGCAGAAAGCTTTGAAAGCCTATCTGTCAGCTTTGACATAGAATGTGTTCGTTTCCTTTTATGTAGTATTCTTTTCACGTAGGAATTTTCAATTTAACGGCTTTTATATAAAATATATCGAAAATTTTTTCTCTAAAATTGCTTTTTAATATTATTTAGACATTGTTACATTATATATGAAAGAATAAAGAGTAATACGGCAAGTTTACCGTGATAATAATCGTTCAAGTAGCAAAAATCTTTTTATCTATTAAATAATATTTTAATCTTATGTTACTACAAATTTGGTGATACTTATAAATTCGCGTGAAAAAGACATCGTAATCTTAACTATTTTTTTTACAAAAAATAACTGCAATGGCGACTAAAGAAAAATTTATTACGAACTTACTTACACCATAGGGAGAGTGCCTTTACTCTATATTTGTAGAAATGTGTGTTCGAAAACTTTTCTCTCTCGGAGTGTACTCATTTTTCAAGCTCGTATTGGCCACGCTACTATTTCCAGAAACAGAATATATTGCAACTAAACGATCTATTTCCCAAACACTCAACAAAAATGGGTTCAACATAAAAAGATTTTTTTATAGAGTAATATAAGTAATACAGGTAGTTGTTGTTAGTAATTCCTTTAATATATTATAACTTGGAAGTTTTAAATGCTTTAAAAGTAAAATTTAAGTGCTAAGTTCCTTTTAAAACTAATATTTATCGTACTAAATAACTTCTAAATACTATAAACTGCTGTTTAAAGTTCTTTTAAAGTAAGATTATAAATTTGGTTAAAGTTGGTAATAACGAAAAGGAGGTGCTTGACAAAATGGTAAATAAAAGTCAATATTGAATTATTTCAGCGCGAGACAACTGTAATGCCGTATTATTTTGCGCGATACAGTTTTCTTCGTGCCACCTGCTTGTTTGCACTATTCTCGCCACGTGCTTGAAAGCGCGCGGGAAAACGATATCGCCTGTGGCTTTTCGTGCTGCAGGCTATACAAGTACACGATACAGTGCGCGGGCATATGTGCATTTGCATCGCGTGGTGCTCGACCGCGTGCGACATGCATCCGCGATCGACCAACCGACGCCTCTGACAGTTGACGGATCCTTTCGTGACCGTGCGCCGTTGTCGTTCGGTTGCGATCGCAGAAGCAAATAGAAATAGAAACAAGTTCCCGTTTACGCGATTCATATTATTCGCGCAATGCTGTGGTTCACGCTATCATCTTTTCCTCAACCTGTGCTTATTATTGATATTAATCTTGGCGCAAACAAATTTATTCCTTTTGATCAAAATACTTTTTAATAAAATTTTTAATAAAGTTAGAGCATGTATGTAAAATATATCATCCAAAAGTTAATATATCGATCAAGTTTTACATTATAATTTAATATATGTGATGCAATCAAATATGCCAAAAAGAGTAGTATTCCATTTCTAATATAATAAAAAGATTATAAACTTTTATTTAATATTATTTGAGAGCAAGTTATAAATTTATGAGAACAAAATTTAAAAGAAACCTTTTTTTTTAAGATTTAGAACGAGATAAACAATTAGCACAAATTCGTGCAGTCAGAGTCAACTTGATTAACTGACGTTGGTCAGACGTAAAATAATTCGAGATAGTTATATTAGCATACTTACGTGAACTATTTTTGACATTGCTGCATCCAATACATCATAAAGTTTTAGAGCCTGACATTTTATGCTTGTCACTATTAATGTTATTGCGCATAACGAATCCCCGTCGAGCGCGTCTTACCGTTTTGAGCCGAAATTGCATTATTGTAGGACGACATTATCGTAATTGTTTCGCCAACTCGCGATGCTCGAAACAAGATGTATAGTTGTTGACGCCTTAAGCGCTTTCAAGAGCATTTAAGTCCGCGTTACTGTCTTAGCTTTAATAATTGATTTTCCGAAGCTCTGCGTGATATTAAGATTATGCTCGAATCATCTCGATCTTCTTTACGCTTAACGTATATATGATTATATCAGAGGCTTTACGTCTCTTTATGCACATGCACGCAAGTATGCGTGTGAAAAAAAATATGCGGTAAATTTATTAAATTTGCGGAAAACGTATATTATATGTAAACGCGATTTGTCGACAAAAAATTTCAGCCTTTCAACATTTAAGACATGCTCACTGATGTCGACAATTGTTCTTTCGTGGGTATTTATATTTGTATATTGTACGACACGTTAAATTTTCCGCTTGCGAAACCGGTCACCCATGCGACCATCGATTATTATTACAATTTCTGTAATATCCCGTTTTATTCACGGACGCGTACAAATTATTGTTCTCGAATAGTAATTAACGGCCGTACGGCGGCAATAACGGATAGTAATTCTGGCGATAATTTGAATTGGATGTAACGTATTATAGCAAAATAATGATTTTATAGTCGCCCGCGCGATACGTCGGAGTGGCGGCGATTGTTTCCGATAATCACCGCTCGTAAATATCCGACTACCTTTTAATGGCTCTGAATAAATTAAATGTTCGCCGACGATATCCTACTTCTCGACGATGATCACGTTCGAAACGTGCCGAAATATAATGACAAGTGTTATTGTGTGAACTGTATAGTGTTATTGTGTGTACTAATTGTAATGGAAACAGGGGTTATCAGATATACTCTTCTCTTTCCACCAGTATTAATACTGTCGACATTTTGTAAGTTACTCTTTTTTTATAAAGTAAATATCGGGATATTTAAGATAACGATCAACTCTTAATTAATTTCTTATACCGATAATATACATAGTATTTTGAAATTACCGTAAAGTGGAAATGTAATAATACTCCTTTAAAAATCTGAAATTTATTTCTTGCATTTTATAATTAATCTACCTTTAGATTAGCAATGTTCTTTTCAACTGTGTAATATAATTAAAAAAAAAGGATTGAAAACATCATTCAAAATTCATTGTTACATCTATAATACATGTATATTTTTATGAGACGAAAAGAAATAATTATGAAAAGAAATTTTCGGAGGAGATATCTCTCTTTGCAAATAAAACGCGAACCGAACCGACTTTAATTTAAAGTTGCTGACGTGAAAAGGATTAAGAAAAATACAGGAATATATTCTCGTTTGCGTTCGAAGTGAGTGGCATAGTTGACGCGGGTGAAATATAATAGACACGACATCCGTTAATCGGCATGTCGCGATGCTGCGAAAGGCTTGATCTGCGCAAATCTGTCCCGGTAACAGGCATACGCGCGAAAATATAAGCGCAGGTAATAAACGGGCGCGCATACGGATACGATGCATAAATTTATTATACCACGTCGCCGCGCTCGTACAAATTTTCCGCAAACCGTGACGAGAGCTGGACATTAATGCGGCCGCCGCGGCGCGGCGTGCCGAAATATGGATTCCTGTTCATCACCGGGCAGGCTGACGTTGCTGGAAAGTCATCGCGCGACTCGCGCGCGTCGCCTGTCGAATTTGTCCAATATCTCCGGGGGACCGTCCGCTATAACGCGACATCGTTATAACCGGCCTCGGCGACTTTATGGACATATTTATGTTCGTCACGAGTCCGTACACAGAATACGCGCGTGCACCGGTGCGTATGCGACCAATATTAACGATCAGCCACGCGGCAAAGCAAACGCGGCGCGCCGCTTCGCGATTAATATCCACGCTTTCTGCTAGCGGCGGCGTTTGGATTTATAGAACATAATGATATATTTGCCGCGTGCCGTAATTATGTATTACCGCGCTTACACCCCTCCCCTCCCACGTATAACTCCGCCTCGTAACGCGGGACGCAAATGTAATGCCTCCTCCGGCAGGTCGGGACAATCCATTCGCGTTCACGCCGCGAGGAGAGTGTATTCATCGTTATTGAGTGGATATTTATTACATCGCGCGCACGATGAAAAATTCATTCGACGTTTCAATACAGATGCGCGTTACAAGGCTCTCCGTTCCAGTATCGATCGCGCACTCTGCAATCGCGTATTTCTCTGTACTCGCAACGCGAACATTACAACGACAATAAGCGACGCGGCGGTTAATGCTGTTACGGGAAATTATTTACGCGAAATATTTTTGGACGAAATTTATATTAAGCAATCCGCGAATTTGATGCGCTTGTGATATCAAGTTCTGATATCTTCTAAAATTTTATAAAAATTTATAATATATATTTTGGTCGATGTTTATATTTCATATTAATATAATCGGGACCAATCGGAAATAAAAGCTTTTCACTAAGTAACGTGCGATAAAAATGTGTAAAAATTTTCGCATTATAAATAAAAATGTTTAATATCCACATAAATATCCGCCGATCACATCAACCTTTTTTATAGAAATGTAAGATTTAGAAATTGCAATTATTTGGTCTTAGTCAGATTCGCGGTTTTTTGGAGGAACGAACACGACCGTCAATCACATTCACGATAAGTCGCTGTAATTGATTGCGAATAAATTGGTAATCCGGCGATAACAGCCGCCCTCGCTAGTGCCAGGCCACATAATTAATTCTGCGGCGTTATCTTTCTGTTTCACGTGAGTCGAGGCCGTCGAGAAAATGGACGAGCTTTTCCCCTCGGGGCCGTTCAACTCTGAATACGCGTAAATCTTACGTACACGTGTGCGCGAGCAGCCCGGTACGTACTATCGACGCGTATTTCTTTCGGAATACGGCGCGAACCGACAGTTAAACCATCTGGCAGTGTCTGCTATTCGTAGATCAAGCGAATGAATTTTCCTTACGGAGGATTACAAGTAAAACTCCCCAGGATTCCCCTATCGCGGAAATATTTTATTCAGGCTACTTTTTGTCTAAAACGCGTTCATTCTAATTAGTGATATCATATTAATATCTTATTAAATATCTTATTAAATAATTTAAAGTAGAAGAAAAAATATATCATATTTTAAAAACAATATTCAATTTCTCTTATAAAACTGTTATTTTGCATCTTTATCAGATGAATATTTTTGGTTAAAGTAATTTTTAAAGTGATGTTTTCTGCAGTCGAGTCTCCTCATGCTATTAATTTTATGAGGAACTGTATAATCTAAAGTACGTATTCAAATATATATTTTAGCCCAATCTATTCTTATGTGATCTTTATATCGTCTCGTAATTGCAGTCGAATAACAAGTCGCTCGACCGTGATAGCTCGTGGTGAATTCCCGTCGGGGACCAACAAATCATGCACCAATCATTTTTGGTAGCACACTAATTGGACGCCGAGTTCGTGGCTCGTCTCGTACCGAGTGGTCGAGTTTATCGATAATTCCTCGCAAAATGCTAATTTACTGATAACCGAGCACAGCCAATTTAGAGACGCGCTCCGTTCTGCTATCGTTCGTTCCACATACGCCAATGCGCCTGTTATGGTTGTAAAGTGATTTCAAATTCTCTATTCGGATATTTGAATATTACCGCGATTTGATCTTCGCAATCGATTTTATTCGACCTATATACCCGTATAATGCAATTAATTGAACATTTACCTAGCAGGAGTATGTTGCACGAAAAAATATCCCAAGTACTTTAAAAGTACGTATAAAATAATAATCGAAATGTACACGCGCATAAACGTTCTCTTCCTAAAAAAAATATCGCGATCGACTGTAAAGTTCATCGAGGTAAAGGGAATTCTGAAAAATGTAAAAAGATTGAAAATATTGTTTGGGGGGGACTGCAGAAATATCTAAATATCTCGAAAAATTTTATTTCGATGTTTAAAGAAAGCGGTATCTCGTAGGTATTTCAAATATTTACATCGACCACTGTATTCGAGACACTGGCCAGCGCTGTGAACGTACGGTACACGGGAGACACTCGCGAGATGCCTCTAAGAAAAGAGCTGTAGTTCGATATCGGTTGTCACGTTATTCGCAACCCGCCAACCTCAAAAGCGAACAAGGAAACTTCTTGCTCGGCTTGCCCCCCTTCCCACCCCGTCGCCCTTTTGTATTGGATCGCCGTGGTGTCTTGTCTCCCGTTCGCCTGTATATCTGCCTGTAGACCGCCGCCGTCGCCTCGTTTTGTACGTTTTCCTTAGAGTCGACAAGCTTGACGCGATCGCGAGCTTGTTCGCCAAGAATTTCCTCGGGAAATACGGGCGCGTCTGTCGATCGCGCGGGCCACTTAACATAGAAGAAGTAGGCCATCCTCTCTTGCTTCCTTTCGGTCAAGGGCTCTGAACGGAAGACGAGTGTTAGTCGCCTTCGCCGGACGTTGGCGATTCAAAGGAAGATCTGACACAATTGCTCTGCCGTAAATACCAGATTGAAGTATCTCAGAAAATTATTTAAGAGTAAATAATACTTGTTTTATTACGAGAGACTAATAAGTGGAAATATAACCATGAGTGATAACAAATATAGAAACATCACTCTTTCTATCGTCTTTGTGTCTTTATATCGATTTTTTTCTCGAAAGATTATATAGAATTAGGGAATATAATTTTAAGAAATGGCACTTAAGGTTGTTATATCTCAAGTATCGAAATCATTTCGATGATTTACGAGAGTATTGTCGAAAGTTATTTGCATTCTGATTGCGATCCTTCGTTTCCTGTCAGTCAAGAACTCGGAATAGAGGACAATTTGTTAGCTGTATTCATTAGACAGAGAGTGATACAGATAATTTGGGAGATGTATCTCGGGAGAATATTCAATATGTTCAATATATATCGAGATGCGCGGACCGTGAAACTTCGATGGCTCTTTGCTCTTGTCAGGCTTACTT
The DNA here is from genome assembly GCA_011636635.1 of Tetramorium simillimum. Taxonomy (NCBI): domain Eukaryota; kingdom Metazoa; phylum Arthropoda; class Insecta; order Hymenoptera; family Formicidae; genus Tetramorium; species Tetramorium simillimum. Next base: position 12,438 of record VBVQ01002269.1, on the reverse strand, counting down.
ATTTGCATCTTACCTCTGTTCCTCTTTTCCTTTTGGTCAAGAATTCTCGAACAGAAAAGAGCTTATTACTTACTCGAGAAAAGCTATGCAAGCTGAATAATTTTACAAACATTATCAAGGTAACAATATCGATTATTACTCGAGTTTTAATGATTCCTTTGATATTATTTATTTAATTTTCTAATATGAAGGCTTATTTTTTTATCTTATTAATTTGCGAATTATTTTGCGATTTTGTAAAAGTCCACAAAATTATTATTTAACTAATTATTCTTTATTATTCTTAATATATAATTAAATTAATAATTAATAATTTAATTTATAATTTAATTTATAACTGAATTAATTATTATTAATTAGTCTTAATTAGCCTTTTAATAAAATAATTTTTTTCAATTGGTGTTTCAATTAGTCGTCGATAATAAAAGCCATGTTAGATATGCATTTATTATATCTATTGTATAAAAGCTCGCTTTGAATATATGTATGTTCTCATTCAAGCTGTACAACAATTTAGAATAAAATCCCGAGACAGCGTTATTCATTACAGTAGAGATTATCGCACTTCAGGGTCAGATTTTCTTCTGTTAAACATCGCGAGAGTCACGCAAGCGTTCCAGCGGTCTATCTTAACAGCCACGAGAAGTCTCGTGATAGCATCTGGACATCTTATATTCGTGTTTGCGTAATTACCGCGATTTTAACACGTTCGTGATTCATATCGGATACCACTCGCTTTATCCGCGCACGCTCGCAATAATCCCGCAGAAGCGCGAAGTACGAAGCCCGCGGCGTGGGCTTAGTTCGTAAGCTGGTACCTTGGGCATTTGTAATTAAGCAAGTGCTAGAGACATTACGATACGCGATGCAGTTTAGTATTCCACAAGTTCTCGCGAAGGAAGCGTCGGTCGACGATTATCAAACGATGAGTTTTCACTCTCGTCGGAATTTTTATCGCGGTGTTAAAATAACGAATTTCGAAAAAAAAAAAACAATGCGAAAGGTCAGCAGACTTTCTCATTCTGTCCGCGTGGAAATCCGCTGAATGCATAATCATCAACGCGTCCGACGTACATTACTGAACTGACGGATCGACAGTCGGCATTCGACGTTATCTGACCACGTTTACGGAAATAGATATGCGAGATAAATGGTGCAGCTTAATTGGAACGCCGATATGGCGTAATGGCAATGACGACAATGACAGGGAACGATATAGCACATCGCTTCCTTCGTTTCCGTCTGTATCGCGCTTAAAGCCCGTATTGTCCGGATTCGAGATCCTGATGGATTTGTACGTGCCGGAAGGACAATGTGGCCGGGCCTGGGAAATTTTCGACGTGTGGGTCAACGAAGTAACTTCATATCGTCGAAAAGATTCCCGGATGATCAATATTTGCTCCCGACAGGAGAGTGAAATCGAAAAATATTTTGTTTGTTTCGATTTGGTGCGAAAGCGAGACATCTTGTTTGCGTTCCTTTCGTTCGCGAAGAAAACATGCCGGCTTCGCGGCTGTTAAATTGGTTTTCCATTTTAATGGAATTTTAATAAAGTGTACAATTTAAAAAGTAATTTGTTATTTCGACTGCCCGCGGAAATATTTCTCGCGATAACACACCGCCGGCGCAATCTTTGCCGATTAAATGAACTGTTGCGACAGAGCTCGTACTTCCGGTCAAGGGAAACAAATATCGCGCGCCACAACGTCGCTTGCAGCGCGAAACGTTAATAACCGGGAGTGATGTATGGCCGAAAAGTTTATATTCCGGCCAGACGCGGGGGTATTATGATAGATTACGCAACATTCCGCGCGGAGGGTGCTCAACGAAGTTAACAAGTTGATTAGTCGGCGTGGCGACGATTTAAATAACGTTACGTCGTGACGTCCACGCCGCGACGCGGGGCATGGCCTTTCGGAGTCGACACGAGGATAAATATCCGCCTAAAAGATCGTAAACAGTGTAATTTACGAAGACGTTGATTTCGAAGCTGCAATTTACGTCGAGTTACCCCAAGTGACAATCGCACAGGAAAGCCGATCTTCCGAATTTCATTATGGTGATAGCGCGAAAAAGTCGGAATCTCTAAAGCAACATTTTTCTTAGCTTCTATCTTTGCCAATATCTCGCTGAATTGATATTGAAGATTTTCATATTTTAATATTTTTTATTTTATTATTTTAATATATACGCATAAATTATACCACTAATTATTCAAATTAAATATCTCGAATATTAAGGAGATTATAGTTTCTAGAACAGTCCGTTCAGTTAATTAATTCGTCTGGAGATGTCGGCAGATGTCTTTAAATAACTAAAGATTCTCAGAGGTTTGCGAGAGCCACAAAAACTTTTCTTTGGCGAATAGCCAAGTACACTTGCATAATCTTGGCTAATGTAATGTTTGGGAAAGACGCGAAAAATGATCAAAATTAATTTCAATATTGGTTAAACCGATTATCATATTAGCACCGTATTAAATCTTTATATTATTTGCATACAGTATTTGCTAAGATATTTTTGTTTAAAGCTGCTTGCTATTCAGCTATTAATTTTTATTATTCAAATTATTGTTGCAGATAATTAGAGAATAATAACATATTCATTTCTATGATTTTCTAGTGATTTGTAATAATTACGATAGTCTCTTCGCAAACAATTATATTATTTATTCAGTGCATTCGATACACATTATTCATTCGAATTTTTAGGTGTTATCTACGAGAGACAAAGGTACTAGCCATAAAATATGTAAATACAGAACAATGAGCCATTTGCATTAATCATAAAAGTAGTTACGATAACAATTCGTACAATAAATAACTAAATAAACGAAATGAGCGGCGATGTTAAACATCGGTTATAAATTCAGCGATAATTTCCGCGAAATATATACAACCGTAAATTTCTCTACTTTTCATCGATAATAAGAGTAGCGTAAAACTCTCGAGTGGAATGCCCTCGTTAGATTCGCGATTACGTTCGTAGCGCGGGACGTTTCTTAAACCGCGGGCTTACGCTCTACGAGAAACTACAGCCATGACCGTCAAATAACGCGAAACTGCGGGCAAATAATACGAAAGTGTGTGCAGTTTCACGTGAAACCCATTGGCGAATTTCGCGGCGCGGCGAATTATTACGGCGGTGGCCGTTCAAAGCTGGATATGCAAAGCAGAAACTTAACAGTGCTTGCTATCCGCGTGAAGCACGGAACTTTTACTTTGCTCCTCTCGGAGGTTTTCCGCTTGCCCTCCGCGCGTCTCCCCACGTTCTTCGATCTGCAACTTCATTACCCGAGACGGCAATCCTCAGGCCGGCCTCCACCTTACGGAAAAACTCGTCGCCGTTGTCGTTTCTTTCTCGTTCTCTTACAATTTTTCGATTAAACTTAGTTGTTACTTTTACTTAGTTGTTACAACGGACAAGTGAAGAAAAATAATATGATCGCTATCGCGTTGATCATTTAAGCAACGATCGTGCTCCCAACATCGTGAGGATTAACGTGCTTTTAAGTTGAGGAACCCGCTGTGTTATCGTGTTACGTGAGCCGCTGTTTCGTTACATGATGCCGCGCTGAAAGAACGATAGTGTCATTTTATGCTTCATCAAACGAAGATCGATACTGCAGATAGCTTCTAGTGGATCCATCTTGATGATGCAAATGGCTCGGAAGGGTGTTCCACATTTGGTGTAACTTGCTTTAACTCGATAACTTTGACGTAACGTGTAATGTAACTTGCAGCTTCATCATATTTCTACATATGTAAATAGGTTCCCGAGATTAACGTCTCTAATTTGTATCTGCGATTTATATTTCGACCGGCGGTAAGATTTACGTTACTTCGCAACGTAAACTCATAAAATGTTAACTCAACTTTGACAAATATCGAAATGGATTTGTACGTTTACTAGAACCTGTGCATTATGCAGTTAATTATGTAATTTTAGATATATGTTGGTAGATCTGAGGTCAACGTATCTTTGGCAGCTGCGAATTTCGACTTATACGGCTTGCAAATCGAAAAGCTTACGTCATTCCGCCGCTTTTTCCCTCGCAAACAACGTGGAAATGTCGTCTGGCGACTATACGCCTAGCATTTGCGGGGCAAAAGCTGGCGAACGTTGAAGACTTTCAGCAAAAAGCTTCATCGGGAAAGCCATCTCGTCAAAGACTTCTTTCCTCCTACTGCCTCCCTTTGCCACACGCCCACAAACAAATACATACGTGTAGGCGAACGGTCCGAAGCTCGATCGATCTTCCTAGGAACAGAAATCCCTCTCGGGAGATCGCGTAACGCTTATCCTGAGTACATATGTGAGCTCATTTCCATTGAGCAAAGTTGAGGAGTGATGCTGGGAAATGTGTTATATAAGCATTGGGCAAAAGACGGCTCGGGAATTTCAAGTCCAGGACATCTGATAACTCTCTTATTCATTAAAATTACATTTGAACTTCTGATGAAAAATTCTCTTTAGGATTATTTTATAATAAAAAAGCACATTAAAGTAGTTGATGAAAATTTTTAATGATTACGAGGTCTTGTTTTAAATTTTTTTCAACCAATCTTTCCTACAAATGCGGCCAATTATAAACATAAATGTTTACTTCATTATTTTTCATTGCTTTAAAATTATATTGAATTCTTTTATTTAGATACATGTTGTATAATTAAATTTTATTTAACATCTCTTGTTTTTTTGTTCAAACTTATACATTATGTTTAAACTAAAATACATTTGTGAGTACATTTTAATACATTTTCCCGCATGCGGATTGCCAGTAAAATTTTAAAATGGTACGGATGTTTTTATTAATCTTAACGATTAATATTAATATAAATTTTTTAAAATAATTATACATTTTTCACGTCTTTCGTTAATCCATTTTTTTAATTCAATTACATAAAATATTTTTTAATTAAAAAATATAATAATATACGAAGAAAGCATTTAATTAACACTGCCTCGAAAAGATAGTGTTAATATTTCTGTTAGGTATTCATAATGCCTCCATTATTGAGTTACATTTTTACTTAAAGAACTCAAGTATTATCTTATTTTTTTCGCAGAGTTGCCGAAAGCGAATCCTCCGAGGCTTTTTAGCCACCTTGCTTGCATATTTACGCTCTAATCCACACGCGCTCTAATTAAATAACCCGCAGACCGCAGGTGATATTTAATTAGAGCCACAGTAGTTATTTTAGTCATGATATTATTCTAGCGAAAAAAGGGGTCGACGATTCTTTTGTGCGTTTTAGCCGGAGGAAGTTTAGCTTCTGGCAAAACGAGGAAAAAATGTTATTTTTACCAGACATGGCAAAGGTATATGAAAATATGTGCGTAATGCAGGAGCTAATTTTAAACTTAAGGTATTGCAGTTACTTTTATTGTTCCACTAACTGGAGCAAGAAGATGTGACTAATATCTATAACGAAGTCCATTAAAGACTACATCATTCCAAGTTATACGCTCAATTTTTTGCTATCACTTTGTTGGTTCGACCCTTAATAACACGCCTCTTCCAACATCGATTCCTTACTATTATTACTTTACCACAATCTCCTGTTCCACCAATATATATGAACGCAGTATTATATACCTATTACTTAACTTTGTCCAATTAGGTCAACACGACTCATTTGCAAAAACTTATTGTACTTTTGTATACTTGTGGAATAAGCTTCTCTCTCTCACACAAATCTTTCTATTTCATTGATGGTAGAAATAAAGTTTTAATTATTTCTACGATAGAAAATTTAAATATATAGATTCCAATTATTTCTTTAGAAATTTAATTACTTAATAGAATTGAAGCTGTTATTTTTTTATAATAAGATAATTTTTCTTTATGTTTATCATATAATACATAAATTAAGTGTTCTTGATATTATTTTAGTAACTTTAATAATTTTTTAATTTAACCGAATCATTTTTCTCAAAACTGTTTAGTATAATTTATTACCTATTTATGCCGTAAATAAAGCAATACGAAACGCGTGACGCAGTTTATTTCAACAAAGCAACCTACGGTAATAATTTTGAATTTATCAGAAATAATTCGCCTGACGGAACACGCGCGCACCCTCGTTTCCCGATTTCATTCAGTCAACTTTCAGCAGGATATTATTGTAATCCTTTGTCATTGACGCGAGAACTTTACAGTTCCGGTTTTTCAGACTACGAATTCGCACAATGCCCTGACCCATTAAAATATGCAACAAACTTTCTATATACAGTGCGATGGATAAAATTCATGTGCTATCAAATTCGATGTGTGTGATATATATTTTTTTAAATAGGAGATGTATATATGTGTATGAATGTGTGCGCGTGCACTTTAATTTAAATTTTACACATATACATACACAATAGCAAAAATATACAAATTTAAAAAAATTTTTTGTAGAGATATGTAGCTTTTTGTCAATTATTTCTTAACAGTTATTATCGAATTCAACATTCGGAAAATTGAAAAAAATTTTTATTGAAATATAATTGATCTGATATTTAAAAAATAGAATATTTATTTTTAAAAAATTCACACTGCAAATTTAATTGAAATACAATAGAAAGTCTAATGTACCTATTATACAATATATTTTAATATATATAGTATTATACCAACTATTTTTTTCGGTGAAAGCAGTATTAAATGATTAACAACCGTTAGTATTTCGTAGAAATCTTGCTTACGATACGGGATTAATCATAATTCGAATGGAGAGTGCTATACTGGCGGAAATCAATGTAATTTCGATTGCAGGTGAATAGAAATTGAAGTAATCTTATATTCACGCACTTCACAAGAGACTTTGATTATTTTATATCAAATGTAGCAAGATAACGAGAAAGTTAAAATTCATTTTTCATTTATATCTCATAATTTTGAAAGAATTATATGTAATAGATATTTTTCAAAAAGTGTGAATTATTATTTTTCATTCGGGAAAGGATAAATGTATTAAAATTATATTTTGATATTATAAATATGCATATGAAAAATATCTATCTTTATTCGAGATAATGGAGATGCAATATAAAATGAAATTGGCGCAAAATAAAATGCATTAAGATCGACATGGAACAAGATAAATTGCAAGGTTCTTGTCACAGAAACAGAAGGGTGGACGAGCCGCAAAAAAAGCGAATCATTTCTCATTATTATTCCTATCTTTCTTGCAGCATGTGGCACGTGTTCGCGATATTATTGAATTCTCTCCGTCGCATTTTTCGTTTCTGAGCGCGGTTCACAATTAAATGCACAGCAATAAATCGCTCGAAATGATTATAAAATATATCGTTGCACGGCACAAACGTCCCTTGTCGCGTCGGAGAGGCAGAGAAAACCGAGAATTTTTCTCCAATAAGAATCCGCCGAATCTATTTTGCATACGTATATATTCACACGAGCACGTTCGTACACGTGTGAAGAGCGGGTGTACGGCCGAAAACCGATTTGTGCCAGCCCTTTACGAGACGGGGTGAATTCAGGATCGTGCAAACACTCTCCGAGATCAAATGCAGACATCTTGTCCCTGGAATTTCTCCGGCATTGGCCAATCTCCGAAAATTTCAATGCACGCACGAATGCGCGCATTAATAATGTAATCTTATAACTTAATGTTCGGTTCTGCTGACGGAAAAGAATGTGCATTAAATAGATAATATAAAAGCATAGTAAATCGTAATTTTTCGTCATTTAAATTTCTTCAATCAGCTGACATTTAGGATAATCTTTTCCCGGTTAGATTAAATGTTTCCATTTTCAGCAATGCAATATTTTATTTTTACCAGTTGTAAGAGGAAAATTGCAGGTAAAAGAATCAAATTTCAAAAATTATTTACGACGGTATTTTATTCGATATTGTATCGTGGTTGTTGGTATTATTTACGGTGCAAAACAAAAAAAATATTGAAAAAGAAACGGTTGCGAAATTTGTTATGGCCGAGAATAATAGAGACATTGTTGTATAATATATTAGAATGTTGTTGCTTTTGGATTTGAAATGCGAAATATGCCTCCGGAAAAATCGACGTAACGTCGCTGGCGAGAGATTAAATTTTAAATAGTTGCGATATTTTTCCAAATGGCGTAACAATGGCCACCGTTTATTTAACACGACTGTTAATTCCGGCCCCGATAAATTCACGTCCGCGTGCCGCGCTAAATTCATTATTGTTTTCCGGTGTCAATGTGGCGGTATGGGCGATATTAATTTTTGCGCATCGTCTCCCGCGTATAAATTAGCCGATGCCCGTGCGCGCGCTCCAATTAATCGCATATTGACAACGACTGGAGGTGCACGCGTCCCTGCAATGACGAAGGTTTATTGAAACGTGCGCGTGCAAGTAATCGAGCGTGCCGAGTACGATTAAGCGATGTAAAAACGCACTGTTACATTTTCCGAAACGGAACACCGGCGCGCCTCGCCTCGCCTCACATACACGCGTTACAGTTTTAATTATAGCCAACGCGTTCTTCCGGCGGAACGGCTCTATACTCACGGTCAATCAACGGCCGATTCGATTACGCCGATAATCGAATTGTTCTGTCCGTTGGAACAATTTTTTTCACCGAGCTCTCGTCCGCTCTCTCCCATCCCAGATAACGTATATACGACGAGCATAAGAGCCCTGTTAATGCGTGCACTTTGGTCTGGAAACTATATTCTCTTATAATTTTTATTTATACTTTATAGCTTCAGTTAATTTACTTATTTTGAAACTTATAAATGCAAGTAATTAATTAGATTACGAATTAGATTGCGATAGAAAATAACAATTTAAGTAACCGTTTGAAAAGTGTCAATTAATAGCTGGATGTTTGAGGTAATATTTATTATTTGTTTAAAATATTCTGTCAATTAAAATCATGACTATAATACCGCAAAATTTGATAGAATTAGAGCGGAAATTTTTAAAAATTTTAAAAGAACGTAAAATATTCGTGAAATTTATAATGAAAATTGGCGCAAATATACAACTTTTAAAGTTTAATTTAAATATAAAAATGTAGAACAAAATTCTATTATTGAAAGAATTTGTTCTATTTTCTCGAAAATCACATTGCATGTTTTACGTTCTCGTCACAGGAATATCGATAAAAAGAAAGAACGCGCGTTTGAGCGCTTATCCTTATTATTTTCGACGTTTCGCCAAAGAAAAATATCATATTTCGCAATGATTTGTCTGTCGAGCAAGCGTCACAAGGAAAGAACACGGGGGCTGGAAATTCGCCCACGTGCGAATAACCGCGATAGGTCGCGCCGTCGCGAATGTTTCCGTTGAAATTTGTCATCGTCGTATTTCGATACCGCTGTCGATAGCATATAGAGCTCTCTCTTTCTCTCTCTCTCGCAGTTTGGGGTTTTTTCTCTGGAGAAGAGGTCGGTATCGCGTGCGCGCGCGCGACTGGGGCGTGCACGACTACTTATCTCGATGGTAAGCGAGTGGTAAGTGCAGAGCACCTTGGTGTACTCGGAGTAAAGAGTAAAGAGCCTTTGAAAGTAGCTAGGTACGCGCAGTAGTCGTCCTCGACGTCGTTGTCGTCAACCACAAACTCGATGCAGGGTAAACCGAGACCCTCGTAAATCATCGTTTGTATTCCGCGTCGGTGCATCGTGAATCAAACTCACTCAGGGAATCCCCGAGGTCGAAACGACGACGACGACGACTACGACGACGACGACTACGACGACGACGACGACGAGGATGAAGCTCGTCGTTCTCTTTCAACATTTTCTCGCCTACTCAGCCTCTGCCGGCTGCTCGTCGTTTTTCTTTGATTAATCGACTTAGTTTCTTAATTTTTTTTCGGGATTTCATCAAAAGTTTATAGATGCCGCTTGAAACTTTTAATTTAAGGTATTATATCTGTAGTGAGAAATCTGCATTTTTCGTAAACACGAACTTTTTTACAATGTTTAACAGGCAACATAGTGAAAATTACATGAAAATTGGAAATTACTGTACTTTGTTAAATTTTATCGAAAAAAATTCTTAATTAATCTCAAATGATGGTTTTTAAAATGATGTTTTTAAAAGGTATGCTGCGAGTTTCATTAAAAATTTTAAATGCTACGTTATTATAAGTTATTATAAGAAAAAGGAATAAATAATTTTCTTTGATATAAATGTCAATCATTCACATTCAAAATTGCATTATTTAATGTATATAGATTTGATTTGTGAATATAAAACAGTCATTAAAATATCTGATTTATTATTTTCTTGCAGAAAGCACTTTGGTAAATAAACTCTCGCAGTATCATGTACATACATTGTTTTATTTTCACTGCAGATAAAATAATTGTAACGGTCGTTTTGTCTGAGTAGTGAATTTAAATGTTTTCACATGTTACACTCTAGTAAGAACGTTATTCATACTTAATTATTGCACTGGAGCAGTTTTTATTACAATTTAAGAAAATGCCGGTTACTGTACTCGAGAAAGCAATGTAATTCACACAAGAAAGAAAGAGTTAAATTACACTCAATTTATATCAGATATATCTCATATTTTTAAACTTACAATTGCGTGGGATTTTATTTTCATTGTAAATATAGGATTATACTTATAGAAAATCAGTCCTAATAATTAATAATAAAGTTTTTCGATAGTTAATGCGATAGAGAAAATATACAGTGGGAGAAGGATCCGTGACCGAAACAACCGCAAATACCAAACTACAGTAACTACTTGAGAATACCTTGTTTCGCATTGTTAAATGCTTCGCATCGTTAAGCTGCATCGTGTAAAGCGTGCATAGACGCGATAAGGACGACTGACTATTTTATAATTTGCGTCTTGTATCGTATTGTTAAATAAATTCAACCCACGGTAAAGCGTGCAGCAATGCGATAAGGACATCAGTATACGGTGGATTCTTGGGGAAATATACGCCAAACGCTGTATATCTCAGGATTTATTTTACGTCGAGGGCGTGAGATAACGTACTACGTACCTTTTATTCGCGAAAATAAATTATATCTTTTAGTATATATGCGAGAGACGATTCCGGTGGAACGTGCGAAATTTCGAGCTTATTAAGTGCATTTAATGAAGCGACGAAGAAATAAAAATAAAAATAATGAAAACAAATTTTAGAGAAAAGTGCTGGCTTGGCAACAAATAAGCGCGATTATTTTTTAATTCGGCCCCGTTGAAAAATTGAATTTGTCTATTAAATCTAATTATCTCAGGGAGAAATCATATAATCAACAATCTCAATAGAGACATTAACAGTTTTCAGCACATAGAATCAAAGTCGAGATTTAGAACGTTCACAGGCATATCCGTATTAGAAACGTAACGTATAGATGTAGATTCTTTATGTGAACATCGGTAACTGTCGTTGAGGATGCCGAGAATCCCTGAAATCCTCCTCTTTGATACGTAAGAGCGCTTCAGCCTCGGACAGCACGCTGCCAGGTCGAGGATCAATCTTTCTCGGCCCTCGGCATCTGCTCGTTGAAGTTGTCGGGCAACGACTGGCAGTTAATTTACGATGCTGGCCAAGGAAGTTGGTCCTTCTGGTCTTATCAGCGCAGCGGCCGTCGCGCGCGCAATGCGGATTCCCGCGGCGATCGAAGAAAGGCTCCTGCGGACACGGCTTTAACCCGCGGTAAACCCTTGCTCGTAACCGTGCTACCCTTTCATCCCTTTGTTACCCTTTGGCTTCTCTCTACGTCTTACGCTTTTGCGGTTCCACATTGCCGTTTCTACCTAGAGACCGGTATAGTTTTAGCAAGTTCAAATCTTTGTTTATTGAATGCTTCCTCGAGAAACTGTCAAAAATAAAATTTTTTTTACACATTTATATATCTTCTCTAAATAACGAAAATACAATTTATATCATCTATAGGGTGATTTTTTCATTGATAAATAAAAAATTTTTCTCAATATTTTAATTAAAACGACGAGCAATAAATTTTAATTAATTATTGTGGTACAAAATATAGTAATGCTTAATTAATGAACTTTTTCTTAATGTTTATGATTCTGTTTAAGAAATTTTCTTTTCTTATTTTGAGGGCTTACTTGTTCGCGTATGAATATTTCAATAAGTGTATATACTTTAAACGTGCTGCTTTCGGTACCGCCCAACTTCGGAAATGGCGATGATTGGCGTGAAATACATTTCTTTACATTTTAACAACATCGAAAATTGAATATGGAATTAATATCAGACTAACTCTATCTGCTTTTCTATCTTCTCTCTATTTTGCCGTCAATGTTGCCGGAGGATATTCGAACTGACGCATGCTCGAGTATTTCGAACGTATATGAAAGAGCATATTTATCGAAAAAGATATTCTTCCTTTTCATCTTGCTTGGCGAAAGTTCGCGTGAGCATTTTTCTTTTCTTCGTCCTCGCCCGTGCTCGATATCAGTGGATCAAGTGTATCGATTGTACGTTAATTTAATTGCCTTAACGA
>VBVQ01002268.1:0-26342 GCA_011636635.1 Tetramorium simillimum | reverse complement strand
TAAGAGACAGCTCTCTCTCTCTCTCTCTCTCTCTCTCTCTCTCACCTTCTCTCTCGATCAAGCGCGAATGCGTCACCTCCTCGCCGTCTTATCCTCCAATCGCCGATAGCAAAGACGGAAGCCGGAGCTGCGAACACTTCTTCCCCTGCTCGAAAATAAACTTTTCAAGTTTACTCCTTAGACAGGCTTCTCGTATCACGCCTACCTCACGTGGCTTTGATGGCAGTTTATTCCGCGTTTTACGAACTTGCGAAAATAAAAATATAGCTTTCCTCGGTCGCGAAGCTGACGCCGCTCTCTTTACGCGACTACGTTGAGAAAACTTCCGCAACATTTTCGCAAAATGTTCTCCAGCGTTCCGTCGAGTTTCCAGATTCAGCTGTCATTATTGTTTACATTCAATTAAATGGCATATACTTTCAAGTTATTATATATTAGAAAATTGAATATTATATCTGAACAACCGCAGTTGGCGGCAGTCGGGAGTAAAAATAAAAAAACTACAAATCTACAAATATGATACCACAATTATCGCCGAGAATATCGTGCGCTCAATAATTTCCGCTTAATAATATTTGGTCGCTCTAGCTCTAAGGATAGATCACCATCAAACTGAATCTATGACATCTGTTTCGGCTATCTGCGATTTCGTAGAAAAAGATGCTGAGTCGATAAGCCATTTGGCGAAAGCCACGGGAAAGTTTCGGCTACACTTAGCCGCGCATGCGTTTCTGGGGAGCGAAACGCGAGACGCGGTTTCTACCCCGTATAGACAAATTGATTAGGAGCTTCAACATTTATGACCGTTCGATCGCGAGACACATGGAAGTTTCGAACGACTTGATTTTCGACGAAGGTGGAACGTCACGTTGAAAAGAAGATACAAGACAAAAGCGGCGGAAGACGACGCGAGGAGGGCGAGGTATCGGGGGTTCTATCTCGCTTTAGCATCGTCGCTCGATTACCGTTTTCCCCGCTATAAGCATATTTCCCTCGAGTTTCGAGATATCGCTGAACTTCTTACCCCGCGGATTCAAGGGGATTGGAGTAGTAATGCAAACGGCCCACCGGCGTTCCCTCGGAATTGTTTGCCGCTACATAGAATGCCGCTTATGTTTGCCTTCAGTCGGAAACTTTTTCACGAACCCTCTCCCCCGTTCTTTTGCGTGTTTGGGCTGGGAAAAAACCACGACCGGAAGGCGTACCGTTCAATTTTAATCGTTCCTATCTCGTTGATGGGAGATCCGGTGCGCGATGGGAGTTCCGAGCGCGAAAGAGACGAGAATATCATTAAATAATTCGCCTCGATTCAACGATTTATTTCCGTCATTTATTAAAATAGAAAGAATAAAACAAGACGTTGTAATTTAATATGTATAGCATTTTAAAAAATTAATTTATATCCTGATATAGAATTTTATTTATTTTAAAAAATCCTTTATTAAATATATATGTATATATTATATATTAATAATAATAATAATAATAATATGGCATTAATATAACAAAAATCGAGACGTTCAAATTGTGTAAATGGCACGAGAATTTAAATCGGGATATAGATTTATAGCTACGGCGCACAAGCATGTAAGGATTGTACGTGATCGCAAGAAAGAAGCGCTCGCGTCTTTCATCATGAAGATATTATTGTTCGATCGTATCGTATGTGTGGAGTACAGCACTGTACACGTTATAAATGCACGCGCTATCGATGTTTCGCGCCGTGCAAATATTTGCTCACCAAACGATACGGTTCTCATCAAAAATATGAGCTATCGTCGAGCTGTACATTATTACGTGATTCTTGGCGACGTCATCGCAATACACATGTCGAAATCGTATTCAATCATCTTGTTGCGCACACAATATCCGCATATACGTTAAATCTTGATGAACGGTACTTTCTGACTTGTATTTTCTCTATACGAAAGAGTATTTTATAGCAGCGTAGAGTGCGCACCAAAGTTACGAAACGTGATTTCGTACTTTACTCGCAGTTTCCAGCTATGTATGATCGCGAATAGCGGTAATAATGGCGTATTGCCAGCAGAATGACCTTTTTACAATAAGTCATTCACAAGTTCCACCATTGCTTACCTTCCACTTATCTTCGATACTCAACACGATTTTTATAATGTAACTTCGTTGAGCTCGCTGAGATCGATAGCCTCGGCCACTTTATTTCTTATATTTACCGTGTAAATAATTATCGACGAACAAACAGCATGCGGCTCCGTGCGCAACTTATTACTTACTACTTACTGTACTTATTCCTTACAACTTTCAGTTGACAGAGCGTTCTCAGCTGAGATGTACGTTGTTTATTTAGTTAGCGACGCACATGGGGCGTGTACGTCACGATATGCCGTTTATGACCATGTCCCCGTGGCCGTGGACCATTCGAAGGTACCGTAACGACCGTCCGGGATTAATTTATGACGGTGTTACACGATACTGCTGGACTATTAGCGCGAAGCCCGGTGAAATGAGTTCTGCTGGGATTAATTTCGTACTGTTGAGTATGCCTTGTGGCAAAGTTTTAAGTTTATCAATCGAGTTAATTAATTATGGCAGAAAGAACGCGGAAAGGAAGCAATAACGAATGATAGCCTCGACAAGTCGTCTAGTAGCTAATTAAATAACTAGTTGAGGTTTTACTATCTGTTTATGATAAAAAATAAAACGAAAGAAAAGAGAGAGAGAAAAGAAGAGAAAACTTTGATGGTAATCGTGTATATTGAGAGAATATTTAATTACGGTAGCATTAAAAGTTTCAGTATTATTGTATCTGACATGAAAATAATGTTGATAATTACAGTAGAGTTGGTAGAGCGCGTCATTATCACTCTTTCTCTTATGACAAAATAACATGTTGCTTTGTAAAATTTATTCTATTTAGCTTAGCACCATGCATGTGCAGCATGTAAATTTCATCTGTTTAGCATAATACGACATGCATCATGTTTCATATTTATGATAGAATTATCCTATTGCGGAGAGATATGCACGTTGCATTTAATGAAGTATAACCTTACGTTTAATCAATAATAATCTGACATACAATTTCAGACAAGCGACGGAAGATAGATTTAAATATGCATTACATATTATGTGTAAATATATATACATATATACACATATATGTATATAGTACATGTACTTTTCCATTTGATATTTTATTTTATCAAGATAGAGAGATCCGCTCTTAAACTGTTTCACTGTCCTTCGAAAGATACATAAGCAAAAGAACGATTTGCATACTTTTTCTGTAACCTGGATTTCAAAACAATTTTATTTTTTTGTTTTGATCTCGAATATAAAATCTGAAATAGTCCGTAAAATGTTTTAGTCGTCAACTTTCACTACTAACATTTGGCTAATACATCTGATACAATATTTCTAAAAAACCTATTCTCTTTGTAGTACTATCTTAAGATTTTTAAATAACTTATCTTACAATTTGTAACCACAGCTTATTTGATAATATTTGTATATGTGGTTGTAATTTACATGTATTAATAATTCGCATAGCGTTTAGAAATAAAGTAACTTTTGGGTAATTAATCATGTAGAAACCACATTTCGTTCGATAATAGACCTATATATTCAATTAAAGTAGATATCATTATTTGTATACTATTTCGTGTATCAGATTTCTCTTCCTGAATTTTTTCCTATTTTATAATATAATATAATTTTCTATCTTCTTTTATCATAATACAGAAAATTTCTTTTTACAATTTCGAGAATCAATGCACTCAAGTATTCGTTTCATGAAAATCCATGTTGACAATCTTAGCATAAATTCAGGAACAGAGAACTGCGGAAAATAAAAGGATCTTATTTCCTTTCATAGTAGACGTGCAAAACTTGCAACTGGCAGAATTATTGTCTTGCTAAAGTTACCGGCCACCTTGATGGAGCTCTCTTAATCAACCTGACAAAGAAGAGTAACTCACAGGGAAGGAAAGGTCGAGATATATGTATATATTAAGAAAGATACTTTTGTGCAACAAGGATGATTCATTCATAGATAGCATATATTAAATATGCTCAATTGATTATTGTCGAGTATACTTATATAAATAAATATCATAAAACAAATATATATAATAAAGCGATAACACGTGTTCTTTACAGCATCGCAAACAAATTTGCTCCTCAGGATTCAAGAATGTCTCTTGTATTATTTACGATAACACGAATTACCAGTGCAATGTAAAATTCTACATTTCTTTGAACGTCTGTGTTGGCGGCTGTGAGAATATTCGGGGAAATTTATAATACTTCCCACTTTATTATTCTGTACCGAAGCGGATAATGTGTCCTAATGAATTTTAATACGCTAGATAAGTCGTGAAGTGTGATAAGCCTGCGAGTTGACGCCTTGCAAATTTATAGATCATTACGCAGAAATATAGTGGCGCACCGAAGTTCCTATCTCTCTTTCTGCCTCACTATTCTCTGAGTTCCTCTTTAATCAGCGTCCCCGATTTGCTTCCACAGAAAACTTGGCTTTGTATAATCATACACAATATAGATTGCATAACATCATATAACGTTGTTGGTTGCATGTCATTAATTAAATCGCCAATTTGAAAATACATTATCTTTCTATTCCCAACACTCTCTCTCTACAATATGTACGCGATTGTAAGGCAGGATATTCTCATTTTGCAATGACAATTTAATCTATACAATTATGTAAATATGTAAGCAGCTTTCATAAATTCTTTAGGTTACGATCGTTCCCCGTAGCGGTTTATCGAATTAATTTCTCGTTATTCAAGTCGGTTATCCAAACATTCGCCAGTTCGCGTATTCTCTCTCTTTTTAGGGACGAAATTACCGAGGCGGAACACATCGGGAAAACACGTGCTCGGACGTATCCGTAATCAAGTTCAGACAATCGGACGCAATAAGTAAAACCATTTAGAGTCAAACGGACAAAAAGTCTCGTAGCTTTAAAAAATCCACGTGCCTTACGCCAACGTGTTATCAATTGATTTCGCGGAGCGATTGCTTAATTGCTCGTCGATTGTTTCGTAATTGACGGTCCGACAAATTGGCTCTGCGGGATAAACGATCGGTGATAAATTAATCGACGTGGCCTCGATACGCGGTCGACGTTTCGAAATAGTCCTTGTAATGTTACGGCGGCGACGTTCGTTTAATTCATTGTGCGTGAACACACACGTTCGCCCCACGAAATATGCCCGTTTACCGCAAATGGGCAAGTTAACAACGCGAGCGCGTCCGTTAACATGTCAAACAATCTTTCTTGTTATTGTGTTGTCGTTAAAGAAAATAAAATCATACGAAATTTACAAAGCTAAGTATGGTACGTGACTCTGACGCATCTGCTCAAAGGACAGCGTTGACTCACAACGTCGCCTGGTATACCATTTCATCTTGGGCTTTACCTGTTATTTCATTTCATTAAAAGAGTACATTTGAGAATATTAAAGATCGTGCAAAGAGTGTAGGAATGCCAATCCATTGTTGCATTCACATTCTCCATTACTTTTCCTGTCAGCTGATGTTATTAGACGCCAAACGAAATACAAGAACAGCAGCATGTTTATCATAGAGAGCTTATTATTATGTTTCATAGGTCAAAGGTCCAATAGCATATATCTATTCACTTTCGTTGTTGTTTCACAATACGTCGTAATCTCACATTTAATTTTATCGATTGTTTTCTTTATTATTCTCGATTTACTCCTTTATTAAAATGAGAGCAAAGAGATTAGACACACTGGCAGCACATTAATTGTCCTCGGCGTCGAATATCGCAGATCAGAATCGGTAATAATTCAATCAATTTCCGCCTTTCTTCGCCATGGCGCCTTCATTAATGTCATAATTTCACTTCGTTTAACTACATTAAATTATATAATATAATCATCGAGGTATTCAAGTGTATCATCAACCACGAATTAATAATCGCGATAACCGGCAATGACCTGCGAGACAATGAATAACGCTCCGCGAGAAAGGGCCTCGAGATGTTTCGCGGGTTAAAGGTAAGAGAAATTATCTAAATGCCATTTCAGCGACAGACGTGAACAAATGAGAGAGCTGCAAGTCCAAAGTTCTCCCCGCGGTAAGAATTTTCCATGGGTGACGTGCATCGGCGGGAGGGAGGGTCGAAAAAGGTGAGCTTCACGAGAGAAAGGACGGCCGTGGGATCGAACCCTCTGGGGAACGAGAAGACGAATGGAAGCGAGCCGGTAAGAAATCGTGTAAGAAGCGCGACCTTCCCTCGACTCTGCCTTCCCTTCATTCTCTCGCTCCATGACACGAGAACTCGGCGACCCCTCGATCGTTGTCTGCTCGGGCGACATTGCGACGTCTACATCGCGAAGACAGCCAAAATCGAGAGATCTGACGGGCTTTAAACGTCGGCCACGCGGTTATATTTGGCAAAGAAAAGAGTTTCCTTTTCTCCGCCTCGCAATACCTTCAATTTCGCGAAGCTCGGCTTTCTCCCACGCAAACACTTTACAAATGAATCTCCGTCGATGATGTAAGTATGATGAAGATACTTTCCTCTAATTGTCGTTGCAAATCTATTAGAAAAGGAAAATTTATTTAAAAAATAGATTCTGGCAATAGGACCTTTTAATTGTCCTGTTCATCTGTTTAACTATAATGTCGCATATATGATGGTCAAACACAATAAACAACATTTACCTATATAAAGTAGCACACAAATTGAGAACATAGTACAATTAATTATTACAAGTTTAATTTTATATTAATTATTACGTTATTAATTACTATATTATAATTTTCATAATTGTCACAGGTCACTGTTACGATTGTAACAGATTGAAATCGAGTACTTGTTTCAAGTTAAAATATATTTATTTTTACAAATATACAAATACCAAACGTCCACAATAAATTACGTGAATATAGTCATGCAATTGATTTATTGCTCGACCTCAATTATTTCTCTCAACGTGATATTTTCTCGCAATCTCTCAATTTCCAATGTATATAGTATACTTTTTTTAAATCAATCATATTTTCCATTTATAAAATATCATTCATAAACGCTATTATTTATATTTTTTTATCGAATCAATCCCATTTCTCGTGTACTCCAAGTATCATAATATCGCTCTCTACCTCAGTAGTATTTCTCGACATTTCTCGGAAATTTTTAATCAGGATACATTTTAATCAAGAAACTGTTACCTCTGTTTTTTTACCTTTTGCACATTGCTCATCGCAGGAAGCTAAAAAACGTCTTTATATTGATCGTGACGTGCAGCCCATCGCTCGGAGGTTGCTATCCGAAGTGGAAAATTAAAAGTCACGCGCAACGCTGCACCATTTGGCGCGCAGCTAGTTATATTTCACTTCGATCTGTTCATTGAGCGACGCGTCTTCTCTTTTTGCTGTTCCTCCGCCGAACACTCGGCTCCGTTTCGCCGGATCAATCCACGGTAGCCGAGTGCGCGGAATGAATTGTTCCTCGGAACAATGTGCTTTCCCTTTCCTGCGCGCTGCCCATTCGACCGGCAAATTAAAAACTGCGTACTGAGGGAATTTTCAGTTTTGCACGTTACAAAGCAATTCATTTATCAGTCGGGCCGCGTCTTGCCGCGCGAGAATTTCCGAATTCGCCACAACAAACGCCGACTATAGAATGCTTCGCGTTCATTGGGATGTACCGCGTCGTTAGTCAGATCGCACTACCGGTAATCCGACTGTTCCTGCGGTGGTGTAAAGAATTAAAAGCGCTTTACAACGTGTCGCGGACCATTAAGCCCGTCCCGTTTAATTTAGCATTCGCGCGAGCGCGGACGTTGCGCGAAGCGAATAAAAACGGCGAGCGATCCCCGAAGAATCACGATGAGTTTTATCGCGGGATTATTTTAGCGGCGGTATGCTAACAGCCGGGGAACAAATAGCGCGGCTACAGCAACAAGTGCACAATAAGGTAATCGACTGTAGTAAGGAGAAATTACGGTCCATTACACGCCCGCGTCTCAAACGTTGCAGGAATTTTTAAGTTCTCTTCGTACGCCACTTCGTTTGCCGCGGGCGATGTAGCGTGCAGGCGCAACTGCACGCCCGCTGGCAATTTCCTCCAAGACTATTGAGCGCACTAAGAGATACTCGCGGCATTGCCGTAAACAATGCATTTAAACTGCACTTATTTATTTATCGTCGCTTTCAGTCCCCAGAATCCCAAATGCAGCACGAAACGTACCAACATTCTGCCCGCAATTGAGATACTTTCGACACAATTGGGGATTTATTAAAAGCTTAAAAACATACGCAGCGGATGAGAGAAATTAATGAACGGTGTACATGAAACAAATTATATATCCGAAAGATTCAGTTTATGTTCGGAATATGTTCGATAAATTTGTTATCGAAATATGAAAAAATTAAGTCACGCATATTTTAAATTGTTCATTTCGATAAAGATGTATCGTTATTCAATATTAAATTACATTTAAAAACATTAGCTTCTCATAAAATGCTGAAACTGAAACCTTACACTTTCATTTATTTTATTTGTAAAATTATTTTATTCAGAAATCGCTAATTTTTCATCTTTAATCTGTCTAAAATTAAAATTTAGGCTTGTATTTTTATTGAACTTTTAGAGTAAGAACCATAGATTTCTTTTTGAACCCTTCCTTTGCATTTTACAATATTCCATTTTATAGAAACCATTGGAATTTTTGCAACAACTTAAAATATTCGCAGATATACGAGAACCGCGTCTATGTAATCATCGTAAAAAGCAATCGCTGCCCTCTGATTTCGAAAGTCCGTATCGGGTCCTTCGACGGACGGCGTCGTTAACGGCGCCGTTCTTGAAAGGAGCTGACTACAATGGTCCGCGTAACGAAGTACTTTCTTTTCTAAACAACTCTTCTACGACGAATCAGGTGGCGCGAGTCCTGCACGGGTTGCTTTTATCGTCGTACTAACCTCGCGAGATAAAGGCTACGTCCTTGAAGAGGCGTAAAAAGAAACGGACGTTCCGTGAGCTTAATGAGATGGCTCGAGGCTCGCCTTTCATCGCGGTTGAGAATAAAATCGTCAGAATGGCGCGTTGACTCCCTAGAGCGAGTGTCCTTTTTCTGCTCCGCTCCACAGAAAGCAAGCCGTCTGTCACGACTGTTCTATACGTTCAATCAAAGCGGATTTTTATCGAATACTTTGATTTCCTTACCGAAATCGGTGTAATAAAAGGATAAGATAAAACTGAGTTAGCTAAAATTAAAAGTAAAAAAATATCAGCAGAAATTATGAAAGGAAAATTAATAAATAAAATATTTGAATGAATTAAGTCAACAGTTTATCCAAAGATTAGATTTACGAATTTTATAATTTGATTTTACCTCTTTAAAAGAGAGCACAAAGAGTGAAGGTGCCACATTAATGTAGCTGCATCCCAACAACACGCTCCAATTGTTGTAGAAATCAAACGTGCCAGGATTTGATTGATTCTCGCGGTCAAACTTTGCGCCGGCAAATCAATTTTGCTTTTTCCATTACACCTGCTATCTAGACACGTCTGTTTGTTGCGTCAATCGAAGAATCATTGCTCACTGAACATTTCAATGAATAATACATTTTTTGAGAAAAGAATGTGATGTTTGCTCAGCAACTAATCATCAACTCAACTGTCGTAATATGAAATAATGCATTATCATTTATAGATTCAAAGTATAAAGTTACTAATGTATTCTGCGACGTAAATTCACCGGATATTCTTTCAATTACTAAACGCCAGATTAAACTTACAAAATATTAATTTTTCTTTATTTTATTTTTCTTTAAACGTAAAAAATACATAAATTATATCATAGATTATTATGGAATATTTTAATTTCCTTTAAGCACTGCATTTTGCGTGACTTGTAACTAACGTGATTCGATCTGACGTAAAGAATTCGAGTAGCGTCGTCAAAGACGAGCATCATCATTCGAGAATATTGGAATTCGCGACAAGGGATACGGCTATTTTCGCTCCAGCCACTCCGGCGCATCCTAATATCATGCATCAGAATGAAAATCCCGTTGAATCTCGTTCGCAGGATCACGACCGACGACCGGAGTACTTTAGCTCGAACAATTATGCGGGGCGCCCAGAGGCGCTCCTATTTGGTGCAGCTGGAAATCTCAATATTATCCGCTTCGCGATTATTAATTTCGTGTACAATGCCGAAACGATCTCACGGACGCTCGTGACCCAAGTACAAGCTCTCGAACCATAGAAACCGGAACTGGGGATTGTTGTCTTGGTCTTAATAGCGCCGCGGGGTAGTTTGCAGCCAGCGGAGCGTCGGTAATACTCGATCCTTCGTACCAAGATCTGCGTATCGGTTGGATACGACGAAACATCATGACGATGTGCTGTTCCCCATTGTACAGTGACGCTCCGCTAGATAAGATAAGGAATCCTTTGACAGTTAACAGAATTAACGGGAAAGACCCCGATTTCTTGTCTGCCGGGATTACATGACTTTTCACATCGATTAAGCTGAAATCGCTGTCTCTTTGCGACGCTAGTACTACAAGATAGTGCCAGAAAATACTACCGGAAAAAGCTTGCATTATACTTGCAAGATTAAAGATTGTCGGTTAAATTAAACTCTCCCTAAAGGGAGATTATACTTTCGAAACACAGCAAAGTTTGTTGCGATTACACTTTTAGTCATTTTTGTAACAACATGTATTACACACAAAAACCGACAATTTAACTGAGATCCACCGAATTAAATCCGGCGATCGGTTAATGTTGCCTTTAATCCCCTCGGGGCCAAACTTTTTACGCGCGCTTTCTTATTTACCTACGCTATAATTCTAGTCTCGATCTTATCTGCAGGATATTTATTTGTACCTCACACTGAAAGCCATATCTCCAAGAAAATTACTTGTCTCCCGCAGACCAAACGCCGCCGTTCAAGCGGCAAACTTTAACCGCATTATGAAATTCACTTAAAACTTTCAATAAGTTCCCCAATTGATACCTGAATGTCCGCCGAATCGATATGACGTTCGTCTTTTCCGCCCTCGCACTCCCCCTCCCCTCCGGGAGATAAATACCTTCGATGGCCGTTATTGATCGGCAACATAAAGTCCACTGTAGATTATTATCTCTCCAGCGCATCCATTTCTCCATCGTAGATTATAGATTCCCGGGTCCGTGTTCAATTTTCTCGAACGGCCATCATAAATCTCGCTTGAAAATTGAAGGCTCCCTCTTTTCTCGTCCGGCTAGGCCGAAAGGGGTATTCGCAGATTCTCCCAGTCGGTTTTTTGCCGCTCGTCAGCAGTTGCTCGAGTTCTTTTTTGTTCGGTTCACCGCCGCCACGGCCGTCGCGCTGCGCATAGTTTCCGCCGAATAATTACTTTGCATGCCAAATCTCCATCGCGACTACCCTCGTCGGTCCGCGTGACGGATAGCACCGCGTAAATTAAAGCATCAACTGCATCGCACAGCCGCCCTGCGCGTTTTCACTGTAACGCGATCCCGAAACGAAACGCCAATAGCGATAGCCTCGCACGACCTCACCTCCGTGAACGAGAGCGATTCACGGCCGGCGTTTTTTCGATTTTCTTAACCGTGGAAAAAGTCAGGAAAGTTGTTTTGCAGAATCTACACGCTGCAAACCGACAAAGCATTCGAGCACACCCTTCTTCTCGGTCTCGAAGAACCTCGAGGCTCGAATAGCTTCGAAACTGTCGATTCAGAACGGTTTATCGAGGCAATTAAACTTTCCCCGCTGCAATACGACGGGAAATGTTTCGCTTGAATACGTATATATACACACCTATATAGCTGCAAAATTTACGACAAGTTTATTTTTATTGTCCGTGACTTTTTGAGGGGAAATATTCGATAACGAATTATAGAGATGTTAATTTTGCAATTGATTAATTTTTAATTAATACACAAATTTCGGTAGTTCTAGTCGGAGTACTCTTTATACACACAACTGTTTTCGGCGACAGGAATCACGGGTGCTTCTTATCGTACGCGGCAGCAATAATGAATAGTTCGGCAGTAGATAATGCCAGATCAGGCAAAACTAGCCAGCGGCCCAAACTCGGACAATTGGCCCAGGGTTGATTACGAATCGATGATCGAGCGCGCGTGTTGAATCAATTATAAGCCCGTGACCGACGATTATTGGCCGATCGGCCGCGGGATTCATACAAGCCGGCGGCGAATACAGGCGCGGGACAAAGCTGCACGTGTCACACGTGCATCACGCACATGTCCCAGGTCCGAGTCATCCCGGGCGGTTACATCCTCTCGACCGTCGCCCACCACTCGACGGAGGTCAAGTCGTGTTTGACAGCGACACGTTTCGAGGGTCATTACACGCCGGACGTGCGTGTTGAACCCGGGGCTCACTATCAAAATTCTGACATACGGCCGGAATATCTGAACTCGTTAACCGCACACGTGGCGGTTTGCCGCGATCAAGACGCCGTGTGCCATTAGACGCGCACTCCGAAGTTTTACGTCAAACGCTTGACAAACGTACCATTAACTTATACTACAGATAAAACTATTGATTATTCGATAAATTTCGCGCATAAAAATATGCTGACCGTTCTTCATGAGTGAATCGCTATATTTTATTTTAGCATATATAATAATAATATTAGCGTGACATTTTTGAGATTTATTTAAATCCGACAAATTTTAATTTTTGTACGTATTCGAGTATGTCGTGTGAACGCGTCTCTTCACATTCCAATTCTTAATGTGATTATCTAGAGAGAAATAAATTTTGAAACAAAGCGAATTTAAACATTTAAAGCATATATATTTTTTTTAATTATACGGATTTTAAATTATACGGAGTCTATATTTGTCACATTTGCCTCGACTACTTTCAGCGTATGCATTTGCCTCCCCGATGGGGATAAATGTAGTTTGATCGCGAGATGCAAACGACATGCACAAAACTCGATTTAGCCCGGCAGACACAAAAGCGCGACACGAGTCAGGATTTATAGCCGCGAGAAAACTCTGCCGCGCGAGTTCGCGGCTCGCGCAAATTAATATTATAATAAGCTAAACGTAAATTTGACAAACGCAAGAGGATAATCAAAAGCGCGTTTAATCGGCATTGCGTAATGCGGCAATAGTGGGTCACAGCACGCCAGAGTACATTTGTTTATTCAACGAATGAGCTGTCGCGCTTTGTGATAGGGCGACGCTCCATGCTTCTCGTTTGGAAAATTGCCTATGCACTCAATAAATTTGATATGCGGCAATTACGGAAATACTATGGACGATTTATGGAAAAATTATGCGCGATTAACGCGGAAAGTAATTAAACTACGACTGAAACGTATTGCATATGTATAATAGAGTTCCCAAGGTCGATTTTACATAAAAATATTTTTTACAAAGGATACGTTTCATAAAATGGAACATATTTATTTTCCATATTTATATTTGCAGTATTATTTTTAATACGAACGAAATCAAAATCGAAAGCGATACGTATAGCGGCAGGTATTACACATGATATCGAAACGGAGCGACTGCGCTGCAATCGGCCGATACGCTTGAAAACGTGTACGAGATACATAATCTTTTGCTATATATATATATATATATAAATATGTATATGCATACATCGAAGCATAGAATGTGCATTTTCTGCTACGTGAAACGGAAAGTTACTTTAGTTACATGCAGGAAGCGCTGCCTAAATCACTTTTTAACTTAATTTACATGTGACTCGTGTCCAATCTACTTTTGATTTTAAATAGAATTGTCACAAACAGACCTAGCAGATAAATGTATTATAACAGATTTTATTAAGTTAAATTCATATTATTTGTTCTATATATTAATTATTAACGTCAACATCAAACTGAAGCATGTAACATTTCTATCATAAAATTCACCGAATTTTTTATCCCTTACATCTCGAAAAAATTGATGTCTTCTTTAGCTCAGATTTGTTAGTAAAAGCAATTAATATGTCCCCGTAGGAAACATGACATATCGAGCAGGCAATTATCCAGCCTCTGACACAACTTCCTTTACGAACAAGGTCGAGGGGTGTGGCGCGGCGATGACAATAGATTCCATTCATTGTCAGTGGGATATCTTCCATGCGACTGCCTTCAAAAAATGCGGTAAGTCAGAGAAGGATTATGCGGATACGAAGGAGCAAGTCACCGGGCAAATACGAAGACACGGAGAAAACGATGAAAACAGGATGAACGTTATTCAAATGAAATGTCAATCCGTCGTTGAAACGGCAACCGGCCGCGAACCAACAAAAGATATTCCTTTTGACCATGTCGGAATATATGACTCTTACTCCTTTTTACATCATCGCTATGTATATCGCATTGCCGCTGGCACCATCGTCTCTTATTTGCCTATTTCCTCTTCATCTCCCACGTCTCTTTTATCAGATTCGCCGTTGCTTTCCTCTCTCGATCTTTTCCCGAATGACGTCAGCTTTGCAGGAGTCGGAGTACAAATCGTAACGTAATTTTCAACAAATTTTCCGTGCCAATAATTACGATAGAGAATTCATCTATAAAATGTCGTGCCGGGTTAGGTAGTTATTTTTTGTTTTAATACTAAAAAGATACCATCGAAATGAATATGAATAGATTTGCACGGATTCACTAATCATATATTGTTCACAAAAGCTGCGATTTATTCTGTATCCGTCGAATTGCATTTTTTATTCTCACGGTTCTACACAGTTCATTCGTATGTAAATATTTTACATACATTTTCTCTTCATAACGCGAGACTCCGAAAGTTCCCGTCGTCTTTCTTTCTCGCGCATTTGTTTCTCGATTCATTTCGATTTGTCCAAGCTAGATTCAAATGCCTAAAGTTCATGAATATTAAAGTTATTCGTGATTTTACACATTCAACGTAAAGCCAGGGGGATCTTTTAATATGCAGCAGAAGGATTCTTTTCCTCATCATGAAACACCTCCGTAATATTCGCGCCGAACAGGAAATCGCGAACGCAATACTGTCGCAGAGATATCAAACAAAGTCTTGCGGGTTGTTTTTATTTTTCGTCGAGCAATTATTTATTCTCCGATTCATATTCTAAAGATTGTAGCGAGCATTTACATAAACAGTACACGTCAGTTGAATCGTTGGTTTGCTACGCATATAAAATCTTGCCAAATTCCTATCAACAAACCGAGAAACGTTGCATTAGAGTGCTTCACGCATTGCATTCACGCCACGGAAAGCGCATAAACCAACCGCCTGCTCCTCCTTTTCACGAATTTCCTGCGCAGATTTTCCAACGAATTATCACCATCCTTGTCACCGCCCTTCCCATCTCGGGCGATCGATTCCGCATGGAGCTCACGCGTGGAGACACACATGTCTCAACTGACCGACGAAGTGAGTTTTCTCAATTGTTTTCCTAATTTTTTTGTAGGGGAGTAAAAGAAAATTTATCTTCTCTTTTTTTTAACGGCGAAGATGTCGAAGGAAATTAGAAGTATTCGCGGTAGAGCTGGGTTGTCGTTTTACTGGTTGTCGTAAAACACGACGAGATTTCGTACTGCCCTATAAAGCCGTTTACGTTCGTGACCGACCTAGGGGATGAATAATAATTCGTGATTCGTAACGTTCATGGACCAGAGAAACTGCAAGTGGCAGTGACGAGTATGAAATCCTAGTGCCTCCTGGCATAGATGAGAACTTTTAATATGACCTGGGATTGAAGAATGGTGGTAACTTCTGAGTAATCCGGACGTAACTTGGCACAAGTTGTGTCTCTTGATATACATATATGTATGTGTATAACAAGAATATTTATAATTTAATTAAAATGTTTACCTCACAACGATATGTATACAATTTATAAAAAGTAATATAAAATGTATACAATTGACTCTTACTCTTTTCTTAAACAGAAATGATCAAGAAAAGTTGATTTCAACAAGCTGTCACATTATTATTAAATGATAAAAGTGCTTTAAATATTAAAAGTGCTTTAAACATTAAAAGCGCAGATTTCTCTTAATATCTCTCAAATTTGTTTAAATTATTATCTCTCAAATTCATTCTAATCTCTCAAATTAATTTAAATGACAAATTTTACATTTACAGAAACATGTGATTATTAAGTAGTTAAAGCACTCATAAGTACTTAAGTACTTAACGTTATTGAAATTCTATCTCTCGTATCGAGTTCCTTTCTCTCCACCTCCCCAACTAAAGATAATCTATTAAATACCGATTTGCAGACTAACGCATTAATCGATAAAAACAGCCGTCGTTATCGGCACAAACGACCGTTCTATTTTTCCTAAACCATCTTAACCGCGCGGCGGCCGACATCCCCTTAATCCCAATACACCCGTCGTCTCCCTCCCGGAACGAAATCCGGGCGCGTTGGAGCATACTTCGTTTATCGCCCGTGGAAACGAGATCTTCGCTTCCTTCGTCCCCTCTCGGCTTTCGCGCTCGTAACGGCGGCTCGTAGCGAACGTTAATCTCCCCGCTAATGTCCGCAGCTCGTACGGCGGTGCCCACGGAAGGATCTTAATCGCGATTGTTAACTGGAGCGGTGCCGAATTCTCGCGTAGCCGCCCGACGACGAAGACGAGGCAACGGCGCGACGGCGGGAGAGAGAGAGAAGAGGTGGATATTCCGAAGGTATATAGCCCGCGCTTTTCTCCCCGTCTTACAAAAACCACCGACTGAGAGTACTTCTCGTCGAAAGTTTCCGGCTAGGAGCACCGCGTCCGTCCCTTGTTCGCATTATCTCCTTCCTCGTCGCCGCCGCGTGCTTTCCTCCTCGCCCGTTCTGGCCCGGCTACCGCGCGCACATCAGCGAGATGGACGATGCTCGCGGCAGTCGGATGGCGAGAAACGTAGACGTAAGAAGAGGTATAAGCGCGACGCGGGGGAGAGGGATCGCTCTCTGGCTCTCTCCCTCTCCGAAAACCGCGCGCAAGCTGAAACCTAGAGGCTCAGAAGTAATAGTAACGACTCCGCCAGTCCGGTAGAGCCGTCTCGTTTAACCTTTATATCCGTGACTTATACCGGCCCTATTTTCTATCCGGAATCCCGCGTAAATTCCGTCCCGGGGCCAGCTTTATCTCCCCGTCCCTTCCCCGCCTCGTAGCTCTTATTGTCCCGCGGTACTCGCGGACGCGCGCATAACTCGGTCAGAGACCGGTATCTTGGGTGGTCGCTCGAGATATTTGCGACTAAACGCGACGGACATTTGCATGAAAGTTGAATCGTCGACCGACTCGCGGCTCGAAGCTGACCGTTTCAAAGGGATGGCAACGAGCAACGAAGGCGGTCATTGTGCCGAGTTTAATGCACTTTTCCCATGAAAGTTACACACGTTGGTCAGACATATATAATGTGTTACGTTTCACATAGCAAACGCAATACTAAGCGGATCCTGCATGAACGGTGTTAGAACGTTTAAACGTATAAAAATGTATAAGGATAATTATACTTTAGAATTACCAGAGAAGACATTTTTACATATTTTTTAATTAGATCTTAAGTTAAATTTTCCTTTTTATTTACGGTCTACTCTTGACTAGGGAAAACTACTAGTTTGGCCTACGCGTATATTTCTTACGTCATTGCCGATATTTCTTTATTCTATGTAAACTTCCATTAGTCAGAGTTCTCCGAGTTCCAAGATAAATGCATTCGTATCTCTGGCACATCTGCGAACCAATCTACGAAGTGAGACAACCTAGTTGGAATCGACGACAATTCGTCGTCATATTGTTGGATTGGCATCGAATCCTCGTCGATCCGTCACGGTCGGACACGGTCGACGTATCGTTCTCTTCGTTCTCATCGTACGTGTATTTATTCATTTCCCATACGTGGAGGGTTATAAAAAAAAAAGAGAGGATCGAGTAACGCCATCGACACGGCGGTACGAGACCATTGTGTCACTGGATCGAGAGTTCTTCGAGCGTGGATCGACATTGTTTCTCTATCCCGGGGACAGAGACCCCGGGATGTTGGAAGCGTCGAAACATAGATAAAGAGAATGGGCATTCTTCCGATGCGCTTCTCGTTGCCTGAATGGCGAATTGAATTCAGATCTGATAACTATCGCTGAAAAGCCGCGGCTTTTTACCTGGGATCCGCTCCAATGTTACCCTTTCCCGCTCTCGGCGAAATGAGATAGGGATAGATAGGCAGGGAACTAGAGAGAAAGAGAGTTCTATCGCAGAAAAATAGATTTTCTGCCGCGTGGGCGGGGGGAGGAGATGGGGGGAGGATGGGAGAAATGAAAGGGAGTCATTCCGAGAAGTCGCCGACACGCCCGGTAAAGAAAGCTCTTGTCGACTAAGTGCACTTTACAAAATTCAAGTGCACCATCCAACCTTCTCCGGCGAAGTGTCGTCACCGCGGCCGGCTAACACGGCTACGCAGTTGATAAATATTTTTACATCGGCTGACCCTGCCGATGCGCGCGCGTCACGTTGACGAAGCCGAAGTGGAGCACCTTAGGATGACAGGGCGGGCGACGCGGCGGGACGGGGCCGGTATAGAGGTTTTCTCTCGCGCGCCTCACGTTTTCCAATGGAGATCCCAGCTGTGTGATAAAGTTCATTTCGCTCGCTCGACCGGCTGGTGACGACAGTATCTTCCTTCTTTCTACCTCGCGGGAGATAGCGCAGACATCCAATCTCGTAACAGCACGGTACGAAGACGAGAACGATTATCGCGAATAGCCGTGTGAAAATTGTACCGCTGATCATCCAGGATGGACCTCGCAACCGTTCGTTCAGAGATTGTGTAACATCGTGATTTTACAACGATGCAGTAAGTATAATATGTGATTTTTGAAATTGATAAAAAATAAGGAACTGTATTAACAATAAGTTAAAAAGTCGTGTTAATAAATAAGTAAATAAATAAGTAAATAAGTAAATAAGTTAAGTAAATAAGTCGTGTTCTAATTTTGATCGGTATATTAGTCAAATATTTGTATCTGGATTCATTATTATCAGTTAAAGGTATATTAGTCAAATATTTGTATCTGGATTCATCATTATCAGTTAAAGACTTAAATACAGGAATTAACACACGCGATGGACACTCAATTAGTGTGTTGCATAAAAGGATATGTAAAATACGCAATTATTTACATTTTAAGAAAAAACAAAAGTTTTTTTTAAATCTTGAATGGCTAGCGTGAAGTCATGTAGAGTCACGTAAAATACACTTGGCAATGAATGTGTTAAGTAAAGTCTATTTATCATCCCGATAAATAATACATGTCACAATAATACGTTTAATTGACAAATCCATTTACTTTATTCGCAAGTTGAAAATTAGGGGAAAGCGTATCTCTGAATATTTCTCACAAACGCTATTCGGCACCTCCTGTTTCACGTGCAAATAAACCGCCCGTAATTGGCGATACAAACGCGGCGGATTATTTTCGACCCAATTCCCGAAGAGAGCACGGCGGTTAAGCAATATTTCCCGATATTATTCCGACGGATTGCCAGGTATCGTGCCGCGTGCACGTACGCACCGGAATATATTCATGACGCGCATCCGTAAAAAAAAAAAGAACGGCGTTGCACTTCGTTCGAGTTATCGCGATCGGCCGCGGCCAATAACTTCCGACGAGCGGCATTGCGTCAAACGCGCGAGATAAGGACGCGCGGAAATTCAACAAGGCGTGAAAATACCGCACGGCGGAATCATAAATTCCACGAAGGTATTCTGAGATGTGGAACGTACACCTGATCCGTCTATACGCTTTTCATACGAACGCTACGAACGCTTTTCGTGTGCGCGCGCGCGCGCCCGTCGAACAAAACTTAAACGGCATCCCCGGCGCGCGATGGTGCTCTCACGACTCCCTCGTAAAATAGCGCGAAGCTTTTGTAAATGCTTCCTTCGCCCGTGCAACGAGACACGTCCTGCCAAATTGATCTTCGTAGATATGGAAGCCGATCGTTGTGCCAAAACAGCGCGCGATAGCTTTGTCCGCGATCTTTCCTCCATTGAGCCCCGCGGACGCAATGAGGCACCCAATCGATCGATGGATGTCGATCTATCGCAGTCATTCTTTCCGAAGGGAGAGATGAAATGTTTGGACGAACGGAAGATCCAATGTTTTCGGCTCGTTGATTCGTTACCTACCATTTCACCATCTAAGATTTTTCCCCGAAATGCGCAACGATTTTCAATATTACATATTTGTCTTTTATTTGCATGTTATGTGCAAAAGAATGTGTATGCTTCAAATTAATGCTGCAATTCTAAGCAAATCTACGAATCAATCGTGAAATCGTAATGTCGTAGCTTACGAAGCGATCGTAAAAAGCTGAGCATAGAGTACGCAAAGAATTGAAGATCTACTCATAAGTTCTTATGAATCTTACGAAAACAGGTTACGAGTTTTACGATTTTGTTTGGAATTGCAGCATCAATATAGTTATTTTTAAATAATAAAACGTATTTATATTTAAAAAAAAAATTTTTTTTCAAACATCGCGCGCAATATAAAAATCGATAATGCGTTTATCGACTGCAAAATCAACTATATAATTACGACAATTCAGCAGTGCTTCACGATGATAACTGCTCGTTTATAGACTATCATGTTTTACAAAAATTAAAATCTGAGAATTTAAGGAGATCGCCGTTCGCGGTTCCTATCCGCACAATTTAAACCTTTTCTAAAGGAGAAACGTGAGAAATCCAGAGTCCTACGATTGTTTCCGGGATTCTACCCTCATTATTATTCCCTTTCGTAACCAGAGAGACGAGCTTCTTTGGATAGAAATCTTTGGATAGAAATCGCGAGAAATCGAGACAGCGAGAGAGGGTCCATGATATTTCGTAATCGCAGGCACGATAAACGCGTGATTTTCGAACAATGAAGAGTGAATTCTCGACATTACAACAAAAGAGATCGCAACCCGGATGGTTAGATAAATTGAAAGAATTTACATGGTGAACTTAACGTTATTTAATCGATATAAAGATATAGAAAAAAATGGAGAGATAGAAGTTGAAATATACGAGATGGTGAAAAATACGTTCTTTTGAACAGATAGCGTATACTTGTTTAAAAATCTGTTAAATGGTTAGATTTAATTTATATAAACTAAATTATATTATGCCTGGCTGTCAGTTGCCATAATCTCTTAACATTCCGTATCTTTTATAAGTCAAAAGCTATCGTTGTTTCGACGGTGAAGCAACTACCGTTCATCTTATTTCGTATCTGCAGTTGAGAGGAGTGGCAATATTTTTGTGACAGAGTCTGTATAAGTTAGATGATATAACGCACGGGGATAAATAGAACGAATCGGGGATACGTATTACGAACGTTTCAGGAGGATCGTAGCAGGCACGAGATTTTTAGAAGCACGTGTATGACATAAATTAGAGTTAATACGAAGGAAAATGAGATTAAAATAAGAAACGAGAGGGTGTTACAAAAAGTAGGGGGATGGAAAAGGTAACTGCCGGCGGAAAACCCGGGAGAAGGGTGCAAAAATGACTTCCCTCTTCCCTTCTCACTTATTTATGGTAGTAAAAGCGAGCACCCCCCCTCCTCCCGTAATTTTCACGGTAATTATTATTAAGTGCCCTACCCTCTTGCCCTTCTAAGTGATTGTAATTCATACGCGACCTCGCATTTAGCACGAAATAAAGCAGAATTAGGATAAAATGCATATTAATCGCTCCGTGTACAGTAAAGAGGAGCGCTAAATCTCGCTCACGATTCACAGAAACGTTTTCAGTGGGTCAGCTGCTTATCCCAACCATCTCGAGCCCTTTTCACCCTGCGACAGCGACGAATTTAGAGATAATCGAGAGTAATAAAAGAAGATTTGAATTTTGTCCTCCGCATTTGTACTTTTTATCTCTCTCTCTCTCTCTCTCTCTTTTAGAATTCCCAATTGGATTCAGCGCGTCGCGAATCGACCGTCGTAAATCCGGTTGTGTCATGTCGGACTGAGAAACGTGCCGGGCGCGAAGTACGCGCGTAGACGGCAGCGCAGCTGCGTCTCTCTCTCCTCGCGGGCGATGCCATAAAATCTTGACACGTATTCTCATAATTATTTCCTCGTTATTCCCTTCACGCCGGGAGCGTGAGGAGGGGAGAGGGGGGGGGGCTTTCGCCCCGCGGGCAGCGTAAGTCAGTTAACGTCTACATTGGTGGCAGCTAACTGGCGAACGTACCCTCGTACGTAGCCCACGTAGCTGCCTGCAACGGCGCCAACGCCTCTCGGTGGACCATCTACTTTCTCACCCCGTTTAATCACCTTCTCTCTACCCCGCCCACATCATCTCGTCGTCTTACTTTCGTTCGTTTAATCACCTCAGCTCAACCTGCGAGAGGACGACGGAGCGGCGTACGCCTCGGGCTCGGAACCTCGACCTCTCCACCGACGGAGTGCAACGCTTTATGAAGCATTTGCAGACGTGCTTGGCGTGCAAGCAACCGGGACTAACCACTAATTGTAGACGCCAAAAGAGTTATTACGGAAGAAACCGGCGAGAGTCAACTCCTCGATTTTGCGGTATTCAGAGCGAGTAGCTGCGCGCCATCCTTTACCCCTTTCGCCGCGATTTTCCCGTCTGATAGGCTCTCATAGGATAGTTCGCAGCGATGAAATTTACTACATGCAAGAATCTCTGTATTACTTGAAAATGAGAAAGTTTCTAGGTCTTGTATTGAATAAATTATGTGATAAAGAAAAGTAATTGCTGGTATTTTAAAGCGAATACTTTACGAGGGCAAATATAAGATAGCTAACGAACGGTTCAGAAGCAAGATATCAAAGAGCATATCACATAACAGGCGCCAAAGTAAACACGAACGCATTATTAAGAAAAACCGTTAATATGCTCTTTGCTTGTAGTGCTTATTATTTTTAATGATATGCATGCACACAAAGTATTCGTTATAAAATAAAAGATTAAAAATATAAACGTAAATACGGGAAATCGTGTGAAAACTATTTTTGCATTTGTTTTACAATCTTTACAATCTCTTACAATCTTTGTTTCAACTGTGTCAATTGTCTTCAAAATTATTGCGATGAACACTCTGTACATGTAACGTTCATATACTATTAATTACTATTAATTCTCATATCACAAATTAAAAAAATAATTTTATGTTTATTTCTTTTCTTACAAACTGTGCCAATAGTGAACCACTAATTTCATTTTTCTATAAATAGAGCAAAAAAGTTCAGTGTAAAAGTAAATACCACGACTTTGTACGTGTGTATACCACCACGAAACTTTTATCATAAATCTCTTCGCCAGACAGAAAAAAACTACAAATAATCGTTGGTACACTATTTCAGCGATTTTTTAATTTCTTTTACAAATATATTAACTATCTAATAAGAATAAAATAACATTTTAGAAAAGATTTACTAAAATAACTTTAATAAAAACACATAAGGAATTTAATTACAGACTATATTGCGCAATCTTATTAAATTTTCTTTCATTTTTTTAATAAAAATGTTCTATTTTTCAAAGAATTTTAACTTATCCGAAGTATAAATTGAAAAGGCTTTCTAATTATATTAAATTTTAATAAAATAATAATAAATCCTTAAATCTTTTTTATTTTTAATCAGAATTACGTATCGTAATTTTTTCATACTTTGCTTTATATTTAACAATTTTTATAAACTAAAACCTTACAAATAATAAAACTTATTAAAAATTACATAGAAAGCAAAATATAATTCAAAATCAATTTATCAGCTAAACTATCAATCATTTATAACGAAAAAATTATGCACAGCCAGGGTTGCTGGCTTGTCGTGAAATCTTTATAGAAATGGACGTCCCTATAATATCCGCGCAATCAAGCCATCACGGCATCAGTGTAACCTGGGTAGCGTAAAAACCTAGTAAAACGCGAAATGCGTTGTGAATGCTTCAATTAACTTATCAAAGTAGCTCAGTAACAGCGCGCTCGTAAAAGCCCGCGGTCGCGGCCCGCGCTGCTCGAATTGCTCCTTCCTCCATTTTACAACCTTCCATCGTCATTCACCCCCGACCCTTCGTCAGGCATCGCGTATCCCGCTCGACCTGTCAGAGGGGGTGTCTATATAACCGCCGCGCCGTTGGTTCTCGCAGCGAGGCACGAACGATCGCACCGCGCGAAACGGAAGCGCGTAATCGTGACAGGACAGAAGCCACCGGAACCGCGTCGACCGTCGGCTACGCGACCAGCGAAATTCGCGTTTACAAAGCGGCCCGTTTGTCCCGGCCCCACGCATACGAGCACGCATGAGCGACCGAGGCCCGAGCGGATAGACGAATCTCCCGATTCCCGACGCGGGCTCTTGTCCAACTCGCGTCGCTGTCCGGGCAGGGCCATCGAACCGCGGCCGATCCGAAACGACGCGCTTCGTAACACGCAAACGGAATCGCAAAACGGTAGAGAAACACGTGCCGCGACCGCTTGCGGAGATACGCGACGCGGAGAATGGGTAACGTTTAATGGATACGCTGTAGATATACGTGTAGCCGTCTCCGCATCTTTATCGACGTTATGCGGAACGGTTTTTAATCCCATGATATTCAGCGAAAACATTGCCAGCGCGAGATATTTTACGTATTTTCTTATTAATGTATGATATTAATGCCGTAATGCAGCTTACAAATGTGAGATTTCCATCGTGATTTTTTTCCGTCATAATTTATATGTGTAAAAAAGAAACTTTATATTCCATTCATCTATGTGTGCATGTATATATGCGTACATATAAATAGAAAGAGAAAAGAAAAAAAATATAATTTAATTTAAGTAATATAACATATATGAACCACCTCAGAGATTTAAAAGCTAATTTCGTTTTTTAAATGGAATGTTATATTTTTTATATTGCAGTTAGAAAATGACATGCAAAACGCATTCCACTTATAAAAAATACATACATATATTATAAAATAATCCCCTCGAAATCATGCAACTTTTGTAACAATCTTTTATACATAATTTACAAGTTATTCAAGATGTGTAAGTTAAGTACTTTATCCTATACTTATAATATTATAAAATAAAAAACTGTTAAACGTTACTGAAACTTATTAGTTATGTAGAAACAGAATTCGCAGCTCGATAATTCGTTAAAGAAAAAAATATTGACAAGTCGCGTTTGAAACCTTGACCGATTTGTCGGAGATAACAATAAAAATTAAAAAAGTTTGCATTTTTCTTTCATTTCTTCTTTTTTATTTAGTTTGCTCTTATAATATATTATTTAAAAAGTAATCGACACTTTTATCAAGCGAAACTCCGATTCTTTAAATAAAAGAGTATAAAGGAACTCTACGATAAGAACTTTTAAAACTTTACTCTTTTTAGGACGAACCTATTCAGTGCTACGCACAATCTCTCGAAATGCGATCCGTGTAATCTCCTTGCAACACAAATGTTATTTAGCATACAGCTACTTAAAGTCACGGGAGTGTCTTGTGTCAGCGACACAGATGACATTCGCACGACGTGCATAAACGATATTCACAACAGTACAATTACGCGATTTGGTTTAATCTGCGGCAAACTGTAACCATTGAGCGCATTATTTGTGGACGTATCGCAATACTGTCGCGTACGCGAAGGAAAGAGGAAGGGAGACACGATCGCGCCGCGATTGCTCGATGGGGAGCGAAAAGCGAGAGCTTTGTATTATGCATCATTGCTTTCAGGTATTGTGCTTGAGCCACAGCAGGTAATCATGTGATCCTATCTTCCGATGAGTTTGCCTATATGAACGCGCGTATATGCGCTTAACGATAAATCACGCGACACATTTGTGCGGCATAGAAGCACGGCTGCTCGCGCAACCATGTGCGTATATTATCCATAGAATGCCAGCATTAAAAATATTTTATATAAATGTCACGGTGCATTTGGTATTGTTTTAATTTATTACGTTAAGGCGTACGCGTATATCACTGAATTTGGCAAAAATGTTTGGCGACAGTCAATTTCGAATACGTAAAATAAAATAATTGTTTTGAATTTTTCTAGCGAAAATAATCTCGAAGCGCTCGATTTGTCGATCGATAAAATACTTTTTAATACATAGGGTCACTGCACTAGTCGCTAAACAGTCACCGGTAAATGACTGTTTAAGAAAAATATTAAAGTAATAAGACTTTGAAATAATAAATTACAAATTAATTAATATTTTTTAGATTTAATTTTTATTTAGATTTGATTACAATATCATTTTTTATTTGAAAATGTAAATAAAAAATGAAAATATATATCTTAAATGATATATCGGTCATTAACTAGTGAAGCGAATGCGAAATGGATACACCAGTGAATGAC
>VBVQ01002267.1:0-26347 GCA_011636635.1 Tetramorium simillimum | reverse complement strand
CGATTACCCTTGGCCACCCCCCTCGTGCCCGTCGTCCTGCGGAGTCCACGGCTTAACCTGGCCCCGATGCTTTCGACGTCGCCGTCGTTCGTATCCCTTCGGCAAACAGAAATACCGCTCGAATTAAGTGTCCTCCGGTTGGGTAATCGATTAAACGGGAGGCCGGGAATGTATCTATTCAAGGCATCGACGGCATCGCGCCGGAAGAAACGGGAAAGCGGCAAGCCGGGTGTAACTTTCCGACCCTGAGCTTCCGTTAGCTGCCAACACTTTACGGCGATGGGCGTCATAAAATGGATACAAAGAGACCATATTATCTCGCGGGGTATGAGACCCGGGCGCGGAGGCCGGGAGACGGGGAGACGTGAATCTGCATATGGAACGCGCATTAAGTAGTTTCTTCCGTGTTTAATTTAATAGCGCCGGCACAATGGGCGAGACCGCGAGACGACGAAACGCCCAACGCCTCCTTCGCGCGCGCACCGTACTTTACGTCTCTTGAGCTTCGAGAGTTTCAGCATCGTGCAAGCAACACCGTAGGTATATATACACCGCATCCCTTCCGACGCCTTCCGAAGGCAATATTTTAATATCGCTCATTCGAGCTGTCGGCGAACGCTATTCGACGATTAAGGGCGCTACGTTACGACCGAGACGCGCGAGATTCACCGATACATTCTCACCGTAATATTTTCGTATCTTTATTCGCAGATCGATCGCGCGTTGTATTTCCGCCGGCAATGATCGTTGCCCATGTGTCATAATAGAAATCACAGAGGAGAATAGAGGTGTCGAGTCCGGGAACATGGGGCCAAGTCTCTTTTTGTTATTCCGCCTCGATTTCCACCCTCGCTTATCGCGCTCCCCGTGATCGAAAGAGCTCCATTATTTTTATCTCCGTTCCATTAAAGTGCCTCCCGCACGCGTAATCGCTACATTCATCTGTTCCTTATACATTTCCTCAGCCCCAAGCAGGTCACAGCCTCTCTCTCTCTCTCTCTCTCTGGAGCAGCGGCTTTCCTCTCTGTCTCGTAGAGAGAAAAGCCGCCCTTTAGAAAAATAGGAATCAAACGGCAAATTCA
The DNA here is from genome assembly GCA_011636635.1 of Tetramorium simillimum. NCBI lineage: Eukaryota > Metazoa > Arthropoda > Insecta > Hymenoptera > Formicidae > Tetramorium > Tetramorium simillimum. The sequence continues at coordinate 25,265 of VBVQ01002267.1, read as the reverse complement.
AATCGACCCGACGCAAACTGTCGAATGGCTACCAACGCCGTCTACTATGACGATCCGCAGAGAGAGAGAGCGTCTCTTCTTCTCGGGGGCAATTTTCACTGCGACGCCACCGACGTTCTTCCTGCTGACGTTGCGCGAGAAAAGCGGTAACATCGAGCATTAGCTTTTGTCTGATTTTATTGGATTCCACTGAGATGGATGTCGACGGGGAACACGAGTGTTACGAGATGGAAACGGACGCGTTTCCTCGAGCGAGGGGAAGGTAAACACCCGGTCGGTCGCGCGAACGTGACAAAAACGGAAGACCCTCGACGTATCCGTGGAGCAAAGGCGAAAGGTAGGAAGAAGAGAAACGAAAGAAGCAGGTGGCAGACAGGGTACAGGATAGCTTCATTTCTTCATAACTTGGCGCGACAGCCGAGAGAAAAATTGGTTCTACCCCGTGCCCGGGCCGCGGAGGTGCAAAGGGATTCGCGTGAGAGGGACGGGCCGGGGCGCGCGCGGCGCGCGGGGGAGGGTCCGGAACACTCTCTAATATCTTATGATTTAGTGTTGGATGCAACGACGCAGCTTAAACACCGCCCCGGTGGTATACGGCACTGCCGGCCGATACTGCCTCGAAATTAAACTTCCGCGGGTTCTTCACCCTGTCCCGCCTTGTCTCGCGCGCTGCGCCACCCGCGCTCCGCTCTCGTCCTAATTTTTTTTTTTTGTCCTCGATACGACATTCCCCGAGAGCCAAGTTTGTACCCGCGCCGTTTTAATTACTCTATAAATACGCCTCGCGCCGCGTCTTCTTTTAAAATTTTAACCGGCCAGTTGGTATCGTAGGGCACACGTGATACATTTCACAGTAAAGAGGGATATTTTTAATACGCGGAATTTAATACGTGACCAATAAATTTTTACCAATAAATTAATTCTCTTTTATATAATCGAATACCTTTGTGCAATTACATTTTATAAATCGTAATAACGTAAAAATTAAAATTTGCACTAATTGTAAAATTTTAACTCGCGTCGTTTCTCAATTAATTATTATCCCTTTTTTTACAATCCTTTCTCTTCTCCTTTACAACTAAATCTTGCGCACGAAAAAATATTTTTTTAATCCTACGCCATGTAATGCAAACATTGTAGGTGCACTGTAGAAAAATATACGACGTAAAGCCCAAGTTTACTCGAAATCGCCGAGTTTGCTTCGCGCACTGCGACCATCTTCTATATTTCATGCACACATCGTAGACGCACGGTAGACAGCCGCTACCTCTAAATTTACGAGAACGGACATTAAATAAGCGGCATAAGCCGACGCCGCGGACGCTCTTATTCCGGACTGTCGTCCGGAAAAAAGGATCGGCCGGCGGTCATTTGTCAGTTGAAGCGCGTCCATTAGGAGTGAAAAATCGAGCATAGCGCCGACCATAAACAAACAAAATTATACGGCCGGTCGGCGGATTCCCGACTGACTTGTGCGGTGCACACACAGCATATTATATCATGTGTACGGGCGCGCCAAGTGGACTCTTGCTTCCTGTTGCTCGTCTTCGTCGTCTTTCATTTAGTTGGATTAACGTACGGCATTACCGTCGTCCACGTCGTTGAGTAAAATACGCTTTTGAACGTTTCCCGTTTTGCAATCCCACTAATGATATAAACTAGTTTGCGTAACTCCTCTCAGTTTCATGTGTATTTTAATATACCCGCGCGCGGCACGGTAATCTTCTCGCGCTTGTTTTTTCTTTATATTTTTTTTTATTCATGTATACGAACCTATAGAAAGCCCGGCTATTTCGCGAATATTTATCGAAAAATATTATTTTTAGCATATGACAATGCGAGACTGTTTCTCGGACACAGCTCGCCGTATTTTGTTTTCGGTATCGAATACAGGAACGTGACTGTCGGTCACGCGGGGGGGTGTATGCAATATATATCTACCCACATGCAAACATGGCGGTACATCGTTGCGCTAGCAATGTCGATTGTATTCGGTCTACACGCGAAACTCGTTTTTTACTCGTGCAACGCGCCGACGACGAAACAGCAAATGCGTTACCAGGTTGTTTCAATGGACGACATTATTGAGCGAAATGTATATGCGAAAAACTGTAAAAGTAGGAAATATCGTGCAGTGTATACGTGCTCTGACATGTATGCACCTATCGTGGTGATTTTATTCGCGAACGTTGAAATTTGCCCACTCAGTAACAAGTGTCCGATTTGCTCCCATAGGCTTACGGACAGAATTAATTTAGACATATTGGTCTATCTCGCAAACAAACAATTGCCGCAATATTCCTTCGATAACATTTGCATTTCCTTTAAAATGAGATTTAATGTGACGAACAGTAACGACGCCGTGCTCTTTTAAATAATTTAACAGTGATAAATAGTTGACGATTTGAGTTTGTACAACTTTACGGCGAGGCAGTAGGAAAGTCTGATAACAGCAAGCAAAGTAGAATAAATATATCAAATTCTTTCGATAATTGTACGAGTCTTTGACAAACTTTAAGCGCATGAAACTTACTGTATATTAGACTTGACGTACTCATAATTTCTTCTACGCAAGTCTTTAAAGTCTACCTCTCTTTTCCTTGTAGAACAAGAAGAAAAATATTGAGTCCGCTCGATTTGTTTGCTGTGAAAATAACTGCAGGAATTTTCAACAGGTTCGATAAACATTAATTTTTTTTCTTTCATTAGATCATGTTGGATTATGTCAATTACGTAACGAAAGGAAAAGCTGAGGTTTCACGATTTGTAGAAGCTCGAGCCTCAGCAAATTACACCAAGTCATCCTCGGCTACATGTTGTGGGATCGGGATAGCTCGTGGCTCGTCCTTTCCGTTGAATGTCGGTAAATATAGGCCGCGAGTCAAAGGGCTTGTCGAGCTAACCAACTATCATCATTGGACCGCCCAGTTCGTTGACTTATCGAAAAATATATGTTGCGCGTCTAGGCAAACGTAATTCAGTCGTTAACTTGTATGCGTCATGGAGTAGTCGAATAGGAAAACTTTAGAATTTTTAGAAACATACGAAGAATTATGAGATTTGAAGCTTTCTTTATATATTCTTTATATATAAATAGAAACTCTATAAACGATCGCCTTTTGCGTTTTTCTACGGTTTTTCAGATTTTTCCATTTAAAATAATACGCATTGCTGGAAAGTTTACAATTTTTTCGCTATCCGTTTCGAACTGTTGATGAGCACGAACCTATGTTAACGAACTAAACCCACGAACTGGAGCTAAGTCACACGAACACGCCGTTGAACCCGACTTGTTACAGTTTGTTACCTGCTAATTCATGAGACGAATTTATTGACAAGCATAAACAAGCCACGAGTAACGAACCATAAGCCGGGACGTTGGCTAAAAACGCGATTCCTGAAAGGATTCCGGAAATGTAACGAGGTCTCAGATGTGTGATTACGATCATGCGCGTTTTAACATTATCGCTCCTCATCTTTTATATAAATGAGGGACAACGCTCCTGGAAAACTTGATGTTTGCCTTACGAAAAAAGTTCATGCAACGCTTGCAATATATATAAAATTTATAAGTTCTGTGCGAGAAGGGATACATTATATAGATGCGTGCCGTTTTATGATCACGCCTTATCCTCCACCTCGCGCACCGTCGAATTTAAAGCATCGCTAACCGTAAGTAACCGAGAGATTCGGGAGAGATGAGGGTGAAATATCCCGTTATGAAAGACGTTACCGTGAACCGCGGCGATATCGCTTTCGTCGCGTGCCATGCGTGTGTGAGCGTTTTCGAGATTCGCGGAGAAGAGAAAAAAAAGGGGGGGGGAGAAAAAAAGGAAGAAAAACGACGGCTGGATCATCCGTGATCTCTCTTCGTGCGGCAGGGCGCACTATCTTCGATCCTCTCAGTAAATTTGGTCCAGGGTCACCTTCGACGTTCGTGCGGAGAGTTCCTTGCGAAACGGTCGGCCGATACCGTCCCTCCTTTCACGTCGAGCGCTGTCCCCAAGGCGGCCATTTATATGTCCTGCGGGGAAGTTTCGACGGCCCGGCGGGCTTTGCGGTTCCCGAAACGGATACTAAGGGCGAGCCACAAAGAACGAGGATGGACGCTCCTCTTACTCGGGTGCGCTTCCAGTGGCCACGTAGGGATTAGCATGTTTAGATAGCACTCACAGAGTAGTTCCACGACCTGCCGAATTAATGCCACGACGGCGCAACTTTGGGCTATACCTTGATCCATCTTGATATTCCGGGGAAAATCGTGGGGGATACGGTTTTCGCAAAGCCGGTCAAGGAGAAACAGAAACGGCCCTTTTGTAAGTTCCACAAGTATCGCTCGTTGCCGAATATTGCGCCACTACATCCTTCCTACTTTAAAAGCAGCTCGCATCTTGTCTAATATCGGCTTTGAATTTTGAAAATTATCTCCGCTTGCAAATGCACATTTTCCGAAAGTACGATGAAATGCAACTGTCGCGACGGTACATAATGGCACGTAAGACACACGGTGGAAGAGAGAATAATGAGGAGCAAGGGAATTTTGCGGAAATTGCTTTACAGAATCATCGAGACTGTTATCGTTTTTATCTACTATATTAAGAGCGACATGATGGTCGACTTGCAATCAAAAAAGGATCACACAATCTTCGTGGATCGACAACCGTCCGTGCATCATATTCCCCTTTCCAGACTTTAAGTTACGGCTTAGATACGAAGGGCTTTCTATAGCAGATATCCCGAGATTGATCGCCGCTGAGTTCGTGATTTATCTTTCTTATACCTTCTCGCTTTTTCTTTCACCTCTCTCTGGTTATCGCTAGTACATCATGTTCTCAGAGAGTACACGCGTCTGCATATTCATAAAAGATAGTCACAAAATTGAGAAGGTATTTACGTGGTGAATGGCAGGTGATCTTCAATTTGGCAAATTAAATCAGTCGAAGATTTTTCTTCCGGAAAAATATCAAGATGGTACAGACGTTTTTCACGAGTGGGTAATTTATTTTGCGTGAGTCCGTTTGATCCCATTTAATTAACCGCGGGTTTTAAATCGTGTCCTGATATTAAAAATTTTGTGCCCTATGACATTCGAGGACGAAAGCAATTTTCTCTCGGATTTTTCCCCCTCGGATCTTTGCGAAATAAGTCCTTTAACAACCTTGTTGTTTCTTTGTCACGAAAGACTGAGTAGAAAGAATGTTCAAATAAAAGTATATTTTGAAAAAGTATATGCAGCATAATCTTTTATAAAAAATATGTTTATGATAATAGAGAGCTCAGTGTTGAATTTTATGGCAATTTATTTAAAATGATACAAGTTATTTCGAGAGTTTCTAATTTAGTTTTTAGTAAACACAACCATATTTCACACGTAATCTTCAAATCCTACGTTTGATACATGGAGAGGATAATATGTAAGCGCGATATACTACATATCAGATTATTACGCAATCTCTTGTCAGCCTCATTATCATTTGATTACAACGCTTAATCGGCGTTGCATCGATATGGGCTATCGAAGTTCCGAATGGGCTTCTGGACGCAGATAATCTGACTAGAGAGCACATCGCTATTTTAGCCGATGAATAGTGATCGAAATTTGCACGACAATTCATACGTGTAATTCGACCGTCCAAGTATATATTCGCATGCAAATTTTTTGAGTGAAGTTTTGAATAAGTAGGTAACAAAGAGCTGCGTTATATTTAACGCAGAAATTCGCGATCGGACTCAAGCCGCACGTCTGTTTCGCCTGGAGGAAGGAACAGTGGAATTTAATGTGGAAAATTTGACGTTCGGAAGTGCGGTATGTTTTAGACTCAGCTTCTGGCTATTACCTGTCGCCGGCTCGAGCCTAATACGTATGAGTTGGCTACCGAGCAACAGGCTGTCGTGACATACATAAATCCCAACTAGGTAGCGGGAGGCACACCTGACTTCGTAGTCGACGTGTCGGCTTTTCCGGAGGGAGCGAGATAGAGCTCGTAGAGCGAGCGGCTGCGTCGGTGCAGTTTCGTTCGAAGAAGGAAAAAAGTTTTTTGCACCCGAGGAATTCCGATGGGGCGGAAATAGTCAAAGTTGAAAAAAAAAGGGAAAGTAAAGTAAAAAGAGAAAAGTCGCGATTTTCTGCCAGAACGCCGGATCGAACAATCAACGTTCGCCGATAACGATAAATTTGCCAGCAAAACGTTACCATTTTTGCGAAATGTTATCCCTGTTATTCGAGAACGCGCGTGGAGGGGCGACGGAGAACGAGGAACAAGGTCGGCGAACATTTCTGTAAATTCCACCCGCTATAAAAGTATTGGCGCGACGGTGATGCCTCCACCCCGCTCGCGAAGCTGTCAAAAGTTTTCATCTCGGCGAGCGGCGAATTATTGTCCAATTCCTTCGGGAAACGTCGGTATCACGCACCCTCGCTGACGGACTATACTTTAGCGCGCGAGCTTCGCCGCGGTGTAACTTATATTTAATTACTGCCGGTAATATATTAGATTTAAAGAGTTTTCTCGTAAAATATCGCAACATTAAGGAAACCTCCGGCGCTCCGCCGCAAGGCGAGCGAGCGAGCGGTCGAAGGAAATGATTTACCTTTCATGAATTCTTTACGGCTACCTGGACGACTAGAAAACCCCCGAAGTTGCAGCCACTTGAGCCCTCTTTTTCTCTTCCACTCGTCTCCTTTTGCCCGTCCTCCTTTCTTCCTTTCGACCCATCGCGCTCTCGATCTCTTCCCGTAGTGCACGAACTTTCCATCGTCGTCCCGTTCACCACTCCGATATTCCCTTAATTTTCCTTAGTCGCTCGCACTTCTTAACGATTTCCTTTTACTCCTTTACTTAGTTTGGTCGATCAATTAAGAAAGCTCTTAAAACCGCTCGTCGTGCACAGTTCGAGAATTATCCGTTATCATTGTGTCCTTCAATTGTTATCAGCTTGGAAACTTGTAGTTTTACTACAAATATTACATTTTTTAATAATGGATACAGTACCGAAGCGGATTCTTCTGCTGATATTTTTTTACTATAATATTCGAGTTTATGCTTTTTAAGGTAATGATAATCAAATCGCCAAACATATAACGCTTTATATATCGCATCGGATAATTAGATTCGCGCAAATTGAAAAAGAAAACTTAATGGTTTTATAGCACGCTTATTCACGAACCAATCATTTATTGCCCCAAACGAGATACATCTGAGAGTCTGTACGCAATGATATTTTTGGCGGTTTTTTTTTTCTGTTTGTCGAATGGAATTTTAATTGACTTTGATGGAAACCATTGATTCTCATTGACATAAAAAACGTAACGACAAAATATGGAAAACTCGTGTGTGAAACACAGCTGCAGAATCAATATGCACACTATGCGAGATATTATATCGCCATGTATGCTTTATGTCGCGAGAATGAAGGAAAAGCTTAATAGAGTCATTCGCCTTAATTCATGGTATATCGACCGTACCTAACACGCTTTTCGTAACCTCTTACCCACTTTTAAACCTGGTAAAGCCCTTAAGTCGTAAAAAAGGTACCCGGTAATACCCCCGATTTACCCAGCCTCCTATAGTGCGAAGTTAATTCGCATTTTCAGGAAACTACAAGTTAAAGTATGAAATAAAGGAGTGAAGAGAGTACAAGAGAAACGTATACAGCGAATAAAGTGAACAGTATCCTATTTTCTAATATGATACGTTTTTTTTTTAAATTCAGTCTCGTGTGACTTCGGTACATTGTATTGTTCGCACAGTTTTAAAAAATAAAATTATATTGCCACAATTTGGCAATGTAATCATAAAATTTGTGACATATTCTGACACAATTCTAACGATAAAGAGTGAATATTAAAAGATCATCATCAAAAAGTTCTATTGCCTTATCAACATGAGACATTCCATTTACGTGGGTGCATTTGAAAGTGATTGCACACGAACGTATCGCGAAAGCGAGCGGGCCAAAAACAATGTACGCAAGTCCGTGACGAGCGAGTAACCATTCAGCGAATATTCGAAAACGTTAACCTGCTGGCAGATCAAGTCCCGGCGAGCTTTTTCTCTATATCAACTCGCATGTAACGATCCGTCGAGGAGGGTTTCATGGTAGTTCGAATAGTCAATGTTCGATGAAAAATGCAGAACCGGCGCGTGATATCGTCCGATGGAACAATTCCATTAGAGATCTCGCTTGGGATCGACTGACAAGGGATGTTGGTCGAAAGCGCGGAGATCGAATGAGAAAAATAAAAAAAGGGGGGGCTGGAAAGGAGCAAGAGAGGGAGACAGACAGACAGAATGGCGGGGAGAGGGGAAAAGGCGACGAAAGAGGAGGTAAAACGAGCAGGGATATTTTTCGGAAAGAGCTTGGAAAACCCAAGCGGCCAGTTGAATTTCATACAATGGCGTTTCGTGCCACTGTTAAGAGGGCTACCTACCATACACGGAAGTGGAATCCCTATCCTATCTACGATCTCCTTTCCTTCCTTTCGCTTGTACTAGACCCACATATTTAATTTCATAGAAGAAACGCCGCGGATGACGTTATCAGTGAGTTGAAGATATGTCAACAAGACGATACATTACGATGATAAAATTCGAAAATACGATTGACATATTGAACATATTAAGATTTCTATCAATGATGCCACGTGTGTCTAACTGTATTCAGGCTTAGTGAATTTTTGCGGCAGTTGGAATATTTGTATGAATCTATGTAATATTGATCCAATGTAAAACGACGTAGTACTTATTCTTTGAAAAGCATCAAATTAATTTTTTCCCGTTGGAAAATTCACTCGAGCCCGTGCAACAGACTTTGTTGACGTTGTAAATTTAAAGGATTTCCGTTTTCATCTTTTTCAAAAAATTTGTAATGGAAAAATGAATAAATGATACCCCGTGAAAGCGTAAACCAGCACTTGAATATTTTTTTGTCGGCATCGGAATAATGGAAAAACTGTGGGAAAATTCTCACCACGAAGTTTTACGACGAAAATGAAACGTACCATTATGAATTCGAATAAATGAAGGGTTACGCGATTTTGATATCATAACTGCATATAATCGTTGGATTTACCTGACATACCTTCAGTTTTCACGTTCTCTTTCATTGCATTTGTAATTAAACGTCGAAGAAATCGTTATTTTAATCTCTTTTTATTATTCATTATGATGGTTTATCACAAATTATTGAATATCACGAGAAATTTAGTGGAAAAAGATTTATATTTGTTATTGAAAACACGCTGCGTAGTAAAATTTTTCGAAAAAACAGTTTGTCTTTCGTAGTTCAATGGATAGAAAGTCCATTTAGTTATAATTGATAGCAGAGTTTGTTGTTACATTTATTAAAAGTGCGTTTTATATTTCCAATATATTCATTTCTTTTTGCTCATACTGGGAAATCTACATCATCGACGAGAATTCTTCTGAAAAATTTTAAAAATGTTAGTCCGACTTCGAACCTTCGAGTAGATAGATGGCATGAAGAAAATTGTTTCCAATAATTTATTGTGGTATTCGATCTAATAAAATAAGATCGGTTAGTAGGAAAAAGAAATTTATGACTGATGGCAAATAACTGGCGTATAGATTTATTTTCTCTCTTATTTTTTGTCGTAAAATGGAAAAAGATCATATAAAACATTTTTATTGTGAAAAGCATTATTGACAATCCTAGTAACAATACTACAAGAAAATAAAGTTTTTGTTTTCGAATTAATTTTTTATTTTAAATTTGAAATTTTAGAGAAACGTTTCTAAACCTTACAATATAAAGACCGAGATTAAATGAGATAGTAAGAAGAATCAGCTATTTCTGTTTTGAGAGCGAACTTAGTCGAAGAGAATCATATGAACATCGCGATAAAGCTTGAGAAAGCTAATAAAAAGAGTTAGGAAAAAAGTTTCCCGTTCGGACGAAAGTAGGATTAGGATAGCACGTCGCGGAAGTGTCGAACTTGTGTCACAAGCTTCACAGTCGTTGACTCGTTGTCTAGACTCAAAAGACAGATACGAGGGGCCTTCAAAAACTTTTAATTAATACAGATGACGAGTACACAAAGCCTCAACGCCGAGGAAAGAATTTTGGAACAAAGGCGAGAGAAGAGCATTGTTGTCGGATCTTGTTACGCGGATGTACCGCGTTGAGAGAACAAGATGAAGTGACAGAAATGCGAGAAAAGAGAGGGAGGTGAGAAGAGGGAAAGAAGGAGGTGCAGAGAGAAAGAGTAAGAAATAGGAAAAAGGAAAGAACGCGGTAGAAGGAAGTGAGAAGACATGGAAGCGCAGTCCGACTTTCCATTATGGTGTTATCCGCTCTTTCTTTGCTCTTCTCTTTCGTCCTCTCGGGCAACGGAAAACGTATAAACTAGAAATCTTTCGCGCGAGTAGTTTTCCGTAACATCAATTTATCGTAATACCAAGCATCAATAATGAAATTTTATTCGGCAATCCGATATGTACGTGTTACATACTGATTAACACTGATAATTCCATAATTTTGCCTCTTCAGTGATTCCTCGCTTCGAATTTGTTAGCCAAAGAATTCCTACATTTGTTTGTTGCATATGCTATTATAACCACGCTATTCCTCTCAATTATACACTATAAATCGTGGTACTGTTTGTCGAATATATATCTAATAATTCAAAATTTTGCTAATGGATTAAACACGTATTGATAATTACGCGGCTATTACAAATTGCACGGTGCCATCGGATTACAATCGAAACGTATTTGTGTTTAGGAAATCTGAATTTCACAGTCTTGTTTTAACTGAGATATTCCCATGAAACTAGGAGCATTAATCTAATACGAAAATTTAAATAGCGTAACATTTTACATTGTCGTTTTTAACAATTGTCTTTATAAAAAAGGACGATGAATATCTATAGTAAAGATTACTTATAAATATTCGACTGATAATAAATTAATTACACATTACATATACAAAATTAATATGTACGATATAAAATAGGACTTATTGATTTATATAAATGAATAAGGAATTGTATAATCGAAAAGTTATCGTGACGTGATTATCCGAGGTGAATATTTTTATTAAGTAGGAAAATCGTGAAGTTCTTCATTACTTTTACTTTTTAATGCGGCCCTTAATCGTCAGTCTTCAAAATGAACGACATATGAGACTGCAGCTGGATTTTAATTAGTCTTTTCCACAATCGTATGAAACCCTCATGGAACATTGAAATTTTAATTTCTCTATTCAACTTCCTGCGCCCGTTGGAACTTTAATAGTCGACATAATTATGCTTAATTATGAAAGAAGGAAATTTAATAAACGATGTTATCGTCTATCGTCTTAGACTTTCAAAACTTGTAACGTAAGGCAATTTTAGCTCGCGGTGTTTTGCTCGTGCTCTATCGTGGCGTTTCAAGTATCTACCCCTTTTCTACTTAAATTAATTAGCGACAGTTACCGTCCGATAATGCGCGAACAGTCTCACTTTCTGTCAATATCGATAGGTAAAGCTTTTAGTATATCCAATAAGTATTAATATATACAAAATAATCTAAGAAAATTCTGATGCAGTTTAAGAGCATGTATAGCTATAAAATAAATTGAAAAATGTATCGTTAAGGGAGATCCGTAAATCTTCATATCAAACTGAAATTTGATAAAATTACACGATATCTTTAAATGGTTCAATTAAAACTGAAGAAACTCATGGAAATATTAACAGGAGAAATATTGCGAATTACATTGCTTAAGAGTAATGTTCGGTAGGCATATCATAATTCATATGCATTGTACTTTAACAAATAAAATAAATTGTTTTTATCTTTGTCCAAGAGTTTGTAGAATATCTTTTTATGTATTCTTTATTCTGATGAGCAACACATTATCTTTCTTTGCATTACGCGACCAATGTGCAACAGGAAATTTAATAAAGTGATTACATCGAGAAAATTAGACGGAGACTATAATTGCGAAATGAAATTTCCTGCAATATGATTTTTTATTTCGTTATTGAGGTTTTCTGTGAACGACTTTATTTAGCAAGCGAGAGACCGTGTACGTATAATTGGGTGAATATAATTGGACGTAAATAAACGGTTATTTATCAAGAATTTATTTCGGCATCGAAATAATGAAATATTCATTATGAGTTTAACGAATGGGACGTTTTTGCGAGATGAATACCGACATGGAGCCGAGGCGGAGCAAACGTTGACTTCGTTACTGCCGCATTGGTCGATCGTTTACACACGCATTCGACTTCGCCGATTTACAAACGGATGCCCAAATGATGGAATCGAGAATGTGTAGCCGACCGGCCGCGTTCGATTGCGGACGCATTCGTTTACACGCGCATGTTCGTACATGTACGACGTATCGCGTTGTAGTCACTCCGGGATCGGGGTGTCTCGGGGTCACGTGGAGAAGGGGATTGGAGTCACATAGGGCAGTACTATCCATCCGAACTAGATTAAAAGCATTCGTTAGCGCGTTACACCGTTTTTTGTCGGATCTCCCACATTTGTACGCTCGCAATTTTATTAAGACTCGCAGGAATGCAAAATAAGTTTATAAATCAAACGATCGATTTTTCTGGTCGAATTGTTAAACTTTTAAATAAAGCGATTTATGTGTGTAATTGTTGATAAATATAATTTTTAATATTCAAATTTTTTTAAAAACCAAAAACTGACATAATGTCCAAATTATACAAGGCAATCTTTTTCTTTCTCGAAACCTTGAATATATTATTATGGCGTAATTCAGTTCAAAATCACGTTTTTATCATTTTATATATATAAGCGTGAAACAGAAACGAATTTAACATGTTATCAAAATAAAATTGTAGTTATCACGAGTTTGTTTAAGAACTTTCGCGCCTTGATGCGAAGCAAATCGTTAGCTAAGAGCGTGAGAGTTGGTGGGCGATGAAATCCGTATTCGACGGCAAGCACAACGGTCCCGCTTTTCAAATCTCCTTTCTCGCTACCCCGGGACTCGCACTACCCGGCGGGGTTCGAAAGCCCCGCTTTAGCTAGAACTTCGTCGTTCCTTTGGCACTGACAATTGGATTCCTCGCGCTACTCCCGTCGAGTTACAGATTTTTCCTTTCCGCGAGAATTTTCTTACAGACGCCTTTGAGACGAGAGATATCCCACCGCGCCGTCTCTATCGTCTTCGACGCGGCTCGCCGTTTTCTAAGTACCGTCCGCGAAAGGAAGGATCGTTACGGCGGGCTTCGAACCTTTACCTTTCCGAATCCGGTGCACTCTTTCAAATCAGCTTTTCTTTGATTCACGCCTAGGGAAAAGCACCGAATGAGATCGAGCTCTCGGTGAAAACTCGCGTGGAAAGCGTCGTTAGTCGGTATCGATACCTGGCGTTCTGGCAGATCGCTTCGCAAACACGGCACGCTGTGCGTGATAATACCTCACGGTATAACTTCAGCAAACAACTATTTGTTACATCCTGTGTGATACCACCCTATTATGTATTAAGCCTAGAGATTTACTTTTCCTTTCCGAGAGAAAAAAAAACATCTGTACTTTTGAATAATTTTAAACAAAGGCCTCAAGATATAATGGCTTTGCCATCTCGAAAAACCTCTTTTTTCCTACACGTTCTCGCAATCGAAGTGGTTTCGTGTCGGGGAGTGAGTCTTGATTTTTAACTGCTTTCGTGATCGAGGCTATTAACAGCTAAGAAGGGTGAGTCAGAAGAGGGGTTCTGGCAAATGGAGAGAGAGAAGGGGAAAAGTCGAATCTGCACGTTTCCTAGTGATTTTTCACGTTGTCCGAATCGATTGCGATAAGTGTACGGTATAAAAATTTAAGCTACAATTTTTATTGCAATAGAGCAATTCAATTTCTGGGACACATTTAAATAGATACTAGCATTACACAACATGTATAAATATAATATGTACTGTTTAGTGAAACTGTCATCAATTATTTTAGATTTTCAGTCGGAAATAGTAATTCACATTGCGGTTGCGCGCGAGAAAATCAATTTTTGCTAAGGCTCAATATTGATTATTGCATTACATTACGTTTATTGTTGTGGAAACGAGAAAAAGAGGGAGTGCGTTGTAAATCGATTCCATTTATAAATAGGTATATTATTTTACACAAGAAAGAATTAAAATCATGTTTCTCTCCATTTCATATATTCCGCATTGTTTAATTTGAATAAAATAATATTGAAACATATTAACTAATTTTTTACGTTAATTGTAGCTGAAAATATTTTAGTTACAAGGCTATTTTAAATACAAAGAGACTGAATAATTTTCTCTTTGCGACAAAACCAACGGTACCTTCATATCCGGTTAAAAGGGAAAGGTCGGAGAGTATCGATTCAATATAAATTCGCGCTTTTAACGTATTGGTTTTACGCGAAGCGATTTTGCACTGCTCGCAGAAAGTGACAATATCTCTTCCCTATTTACCAACGCTTTAATAGCGTACTAATTACCAAACACTGATCACTGCATGAGCATTAAATCGTGAAAAACAGTTTTCACGATTCATTAAACCACCATTGGCAAATACTTTACAGTCTTTTTGTTTCGCGATACAGTTACCCGATTTTTTTAATTGTAAAAAATACTTATTATTTTTATCTTTCCATAAATTATTTAATTTCTGTCGCGCGCACATATCAACTGTTTATAATTTACAGTCTTCTAAAGTTTTTATGATATCAGTTTTTTTAAGCGAACCTTTTTTACAGTTCTTTTAATTAAAAATATAGATATAATTACATCTCTAAACAATTTATTCTGTAGAATTTGTAATTTCTCAAAAATTGAACAAAAGCAAATGTGGATTTTATTAGAATAAATATGACGTAATACCTCAACTGCTTTCTCCAGAGATACGGAAATCTCTCAGGCTCGATTATCGAGCCTTGCAGGAGCGAATAGTAAAACAGGAGTGAATCGTACACTAAGAGCGCAGAGTCTCTCACGAGAAGATATAAGACGAAAGTCGAGGTATTTCCGGGAGTAATTTTCCGCTGGGTGCCTTCGGAAAATGTTTATTCATAAGTCAGCGGAATGTGCATGGTGTACGATTGTTCCGCAAGCTTCTCTACCGCTCTCCCAGAACTGTCTGCGTTCTCCTGCTTTTTTTTTCTTTCATTCCTTTTTTTTTACGAGAAGCCGAGACGTCTCGACGTTAATACGGTGTTAATGGGGAAAAGATTCGAGGAAGAAGCATCGTTGACGTCCGCTTTGCGTTGAGCGGACGAGCGCAAACAAGCGCAAAAAGAACGCGGGTGTATTCAGAAAAAACTTCGGGGAATTTCAAGTAATGAGACAACATTAGCGTCTCGGGAGAGAAGAAAGAGACAAACGGGTTATACATGAAAAATCCATGCGTTCACTCTGCGCGACGAGTTTTACCGTAAATTATATTAAAGCCTCTTGGGCAGCGCTATTATCGGCTATTCTACTTAACACCGTTGCAGTTTGAACGAAATCACGTATTCCTCATAATCCGCCGAGTTCGTCTGTATTTTCGAAATGCGTTAACTCGGATTTTAAATCGATGAATGCCGTTAAGCGGATCAGGATGTTGCATCCGTTTCGGCGATAAACAAACGAAATACATTTTAAGTACTAACTTGATTGCAAATGAAAACCGCTCGAGTGCACTTGATTATGAATTGTGGATGTTGCGAATATCAATCTAAATTATTCTCCGGCGAAAAAGGAGCAAATACGCGAGAAAAATAAGATATGATAAAATATACAAGTCATCAGTTACTTTTCAATTTATTGTTTCATCGTCATAATTAAATGAAGTCCATTTATACGTCTGTATACAGAATAGATAGAATATTAGATAATGTTCAGTTCTTTTTTTATATTTGATCGCGCGAATGTTCTACATTTCGCAAGAAAATGGATAAATAATTAAGTATTAACAGATGTTACCAATCTTTTTTAATGCAATTCCCAATATCTTTGTAAATCTGGATATACTTAATACAATGTGTTTTTTTTTTCTGTTTTCGTTAAAGTTTTAGGGAAGTCGCTGTCACTGAGCTATTTTATGTTCCCAATCAATCGTTAGAGATTAATAATTTAAACTTTAACTCGTTCGCGTATTGAATTCGTCAAGAACTTAATAATAGATAGACACGACGATCGTCGACGATTTTTACTTTTTAACCCTCTACCCTGAATTACCCTCCCCGTCGTTTCCGCGCACGTTCGTCTTCTTGGCTTGAATTAAGACTCACTGCCGTGCTCGACCGCCGTACTTTCCGGTTACTCTTATTCCGGTTGTTATCTTTTGTTCGGGACGAGAGAAGAACGAGAGGGAAAGATTTTAGGATGGACACAGAAAGAGCCGGAACAGACGGGGGGGGGGGTTACCGAGGGATTTATCATTGGGCACCGTGGTGCACTGGCCACGGTATTAAATTAAGTTATGCCCATCTTGGAATTTTTTATTATCACCGAGAACGGCGAGCGCATTTCCTCCGGTTCTCCGGCTACGGCGCGAGACGAGTTTTTATTTCTTTCACCTGCCCCCCCCTTACCCCGCTCCGCGCATTGGTCGGCGCGCGAGCGATGTCGCGCTTTTCGCGCATATTTCTGCATTAAGCTCTCGACACTCACTTTACTGTCGTCCGACTTTATTTGCAATTTTAAACAGCGTTCGATTTATGAGTAAAGTTCCCTGTATAGGGCAAAGAAAACGTAGATGGCCGCCATCGCGACGCGTAATAAATATTTTCTACACGGCATTTATCGGATATTCCGAGGCCTCAAATTCGAATTACGCGGTTAATATGTAATTGTTTGGCGTTTGCAGTAGCTCTAATGACACCAGCACTAATGGCCGAATCGGCTAAACCACAACGATTATTACATATGTTGTCGTAGATTGTATTGTCACCCGATTCTACTAGTATAACGTTTCTATCATAAACTGTCGAACGTTACAAAATTACTTTAGATACCGGAAATCGATGTTAAATGATTTATTTAATTTTAAGATATTTAGTAAGGTCTACATATTTAAAACGCGAATTTACGACGCGATTTTACCGTTTATGACATTATGACACCTGAACATTTATGATATCTGGTTGACTATATAATCTTTTTTATATCTACTAGTATTATTTATTACTCAATCCTTCACATATTACATGCATTAAAACATGATATTTTGCTTTTAACTGATCCTGATATATTTTTCATGTTAATGCGAGACTTTAGCGAAATTATTATCTTTACGCGCGTACACACCGAAAGATCATGTTTAAAGAATTTGAAACTGATATATGCAAAAGAGTTGCGTGCCGCGACCCGACGCATTTGCAAATGCGCATCCATTGCGGAAGTGAGTCAGGGTGATGGGGATAGTGATCGAAGGGGGAGCGGGAATGAAGGGAAGAGAAGGGGGTGGCATTAAAGGTATGGCTGACGGTAAAAGGAGAAACGTGAAATAAAGGCATGAAGGGGAGGTAAATTACTTCCACGGCGATGTCGTAAACATTGACCAATTACCACGAATAATTAATCGCTGGTGCACCATCCTATCTCGCCGCTCGATACGGAAATTTCGACCAATTTTCCAAGTTTGCTTCCATCGAGAGACCTTCGGATAAATGGGACAATACAACGAGTTTTCCATAATAAAATTAATGGCTACAATTTTCACTCAATAATAATGATTAAAATAATATTCATTGTTTGTCACAGTGATTTTATAGCGATCGTTAATTTCATTTTCGAAAAAACCATTGTATTATATTCCATTTATTCAACGATTTCGGATAAGTTATTTTTTTTTTTTTTTTTTTAATAAACTTTTAGGGGAGATTAGTAGACATTTTTAAAAATCTTTTTCAAATTTTTTTTCAATGCGATATCAAAAAGAAAGAAAGAAGTTCTTTTATCATGCTCACGTTCACCTTTACTATATCTATGAAATTGCGCAACAATCTTCACATGATATTTTAGTCCGAGCGAGAATTCGATGCGTTGCCCTCGAAGACACACGTGAACGGATACATCTACGATATATGTACATGTAGACGCGTCACGGCACTTACCTGTTGAAAAAACGATCGGTTCCATCGAGTCCGACTCCCACGTAGACTCCCAGGGGTCTCTTGAATTCCGCGACTGGACGACGAAGAGTCCAAGTGTCAGCGCGAAAGAAAGAAGGGAAAGGTCCGGACTATTTCTCGAAGCCAGAAGGGGCAAGCGTGGCAGATCGTGGTCACCATCCTGTATCGATAATTCCTCCTTTGTCGCGTACTTTTCCTCTCTCTCTTTCTCTCTCTCTCTCTCTAGCCCTCTTTTTCATCTCTCTCTCTTTCACTCCTTTCCTTTCTCTCGTCCGTCGTCTTTCTCTCTTTCTCTTTCTTCGACCAATCCCTTCTGTCAGCTATCCGCTTTGTCTTATCTTTCTTTGCGCGAGAGAAAGATCCCTTCAAGTACGTTTCAGCTGCACCCTCGTGGGTTGCCACGGGTACAGCCGTCCCTGGGAGTACCACGCGGACAAACATCAAGCCAGAAACTGCGATACGTTGGCCGGAGAACGGCAGCTCACCCCGAACATCCCCTTACGCGGGAGACGCATGCGTCGCTTTTAAACCAACGCCGAAACCAACCCCCTACCTAACTCGCGGCTACCTTGCCCCCGTTCTCCGGTTCTCCGAATCACTCCCGCGCCTCTCACTCTCATCTCTCTCTCTCTCTCTCTCTCTCTCGCGTAACAGTGCCATTAACGATCCACGATGATTTACGATCAATTTTAAGAAACACACCCTCAGAGCTGTTGCTTACGACGCACGCACTTCAGCCAAAGAAAATTATTTTTTTATCATCACTTTAAGAATATTAGCAGAAGGATGAAACACTTTTGATCAAAGTGCCGCGGAGAATATTGAAACATATCGAAGGCCGACAAATTCTCCCGTACATCTTGGAATGCATAAACTCGCTCGTAACTCACAACTTTAGTCCAGCGAGGGGGAAAAAAAAACAAGACAGAGAACCAGGAACCAGGAGCATCTCCCGATCGTCGTAAAATCTGGTCTGGCGCGAATTCATACATGTACATACGGCAATCTCGAGGCCAGGAAGGGCGGCGCGCCTGCGTCAGGAATGTCGGTGGTGGACGAGCAGGGTAGGGGGTGTCGTCGGGGGGCATGGGGGTGAGTCAGTCAGGCCGCAGCGCGCGTTCAGAAAACTACCCTTAACGCGGGGTCTCATACGCTCGCCGGAGTAATTTATAATTGAGTCGCGAGTACGCGATAGGAATTCGAGGCTCGCGTTCGCCCGAGTCCTTCCCTTGACACCCGAAAACGTGAAACTTCTACGAAGACGGACTTTCCTGAAGAGGACTAATTCGCCTTTCGAAAGAAACGAAACACACGGCACACAACACACGGCATTATTTACGGTTTTACGTGCCGTGCAGAGAGGCAGATACGCAGATGCGTACAAATAGCCGCCGATAGATTTGTCGCTGGTAAAAATTCACGCGGCGCATCCCCCACCCAAAAAAAAAAATTAAACACCAGGAATGGGAAGGACGGTTAGGAATGCGAACACTCGCAAATTCGAGAAATTGGATTAAGCTCTTGTTGACGGCGAGCCCTTGTTTAAGCACAGCGGTGTTGAAGAGACGACAAGTGCAACGAAAAACTCACCGAAAGAGATACAAATGCAGCGGAAAACACCGTGGAAAATATATTCACAACGATCGGATGGCGAGAGTGTAACGTCGCGTGCGGCGAGAGAGGTAGCACGAAACAAGATTCAAAAGAGCCCGTAGTCGTAAGTGCAACGAACCGAAAGGTCTAAAACTGCCGTCTAAATATCATCACGCGAGCTACTATTAATCGTAGCCCTCCGTCTCGTTTCTTTCTTCGCAAGATTTCCCTCTCGGACTTTCTGCACAAGTTCGATCGTTAAACAGGACGGCATCGTTTCGCATTTTCCCGGCGAAAATCAAGGAGTACGCTTTTACGTTTTACAACGCTTCGCCGTCGCGCTTGGAAAAGAGACTGCTTCGCAGCGTATTAGTAGTCTCATCCTAAAGCCCGGCTATTCCACTTTCGGACTTTCAGCACCAACAGAATTACGTCATATACTTTCTTTAACGTGAAATCAAAAGAACAAGGGAGTATAACGCGGAGACCGGGAGCACAGAGTGGAAAATGAAAAGTCTATCCGCTCGGTGGAAGCCGCGGCAAAGCAGAGAGGAACAATTACACTCAGTTACGTGGAGGATGTAACGCGAACCGGAACCGTGGCCAGCGCCGGGTCCAGGGTCAACGTCTCGCGCGGCAAAGCTCGGCGGAAGCTTTGTCGTGAGGGCTCTCGGCTTGGAGCGTGGGACGCGCGAAAAATATGGGATGGTCGTGGAATCACAGGAAGAAAGAGTCGAGATAATCGCAACGAGATACGGGCCCGCAGTCAAGAATGTGGAATTTCTGAAAGTCAACAGAGGAAGAACGGCAGAGGAGAGTCGGATAAGGTGGCAGCAGATAATCGTTCGCATCGTCGAAGTGCGGATCTCTGAACTACCGGACGCCGTGTGTAGCTTATTAGTAGCTGTCGAGAGTGGAGAAAACGACGCGAGGACGAACGACCGGAGGTGACTCGGCGGAAAGCGAAGGCGGTCGGAGGAGGAAATAAAAGGAAAATATATTTTCTACCTCCTGGGAAATACGTTGCGACATCCGTCTTTCGGTGGCCAAGTCCTAGAAGTGACGCCCTTCCAAAAGTGATCCTTCTATTAAAC
Source organism: Tetramorium simillimum (assembly GCA_011636635.1). NCBI lineage: Eukaryota > Metazoa > Arthropoda > Insecta > Hymenoptera > Formicidae > Tetramorium > Tetramorium simillimum. The sequence continues at coordinate 4,509 of VBVQ01002267.1, read as the reverse complement.
CGGCAAGAGTGAACGCGACGACGGTGAAAGAATGTAAATAGTTCTCGCACGCGAGAGAGCATATGCCGCGACAAAGTGGCACAACGATCGCGGCCATTATTGCGATGTCAGCGACCGGCTCAGAGGGAAACGCGCGCTTCTTTCTTCCTTAACGTCGACACCGACCGTTTTTTCGATATATTCCGCGGAATATTTTATTGTGAGAGAGAGAGAGAGACAGAGAGAAAGAGAAAGCGTTAAATGGCGTGTGTCAATAATTTTTCTCGTTGGCCGCTGAATAGGCACTCTCGCGTCCTTCCATCGTTTTGTACAGTTATACCATAAACGCATCAGAAACGACAAGTATTTTTTTACGCGTAGCTCAAATCCCGTTACGCTTCCTTCCTTGCCCACGAAAAAGGTATTTCGCGAGTTTCCGTTGGTCTTGGCGAACCCTCCGCTCGAATTATTATTCGCGTCGTACTGCTCGAGAATTCAACGTGTCCGATCTTTTCCTCCCCGGGAAGAATCTTCTCCCCACGGCGCCTGTGGTGTGCGACGAGGGAGAAGAGTGTCGTCGAGACTTATCCTACTGGGTCGCACCTGCAACAGCGTTTTTCGCCCAGGAAGACGTGTCTCGTCGTCCTACTTCTGTTTCGCCCTACTCCCCTCACAGTGATGAAGGTGGTATGTTTATGACGAAGGTGGTTTATCTTTTCATAGGTGGCACGCTGCGACGGTGGTGTTAAGTGTGCAGTGATCACGGGTGGTCGAGGGAAGACGGGAAAGAAGGTGGTCAATATGACTCCTATCTTCCTCGTCGTGTTGCTGGCGATTGACCCGATTATCGCGCAGAATACCGGTGAGTAAAACAAGATCAGCGATTGCTAGTGTTTAAAGTAAAACTCTCACGTCCGATCGCGGGATCGCGCACGGACAGTTCCTCCCCGCCGATGGACACACTAGCGGTGCGGAGCGAGGACAATGACCGCGGGACAAAACCCGCGGGGGCTGTGTGTGTGTGTATGTGTCTGTGCGCGCGCTCTCTCTTCTCCTAGGACTCTCAAAATCTACGAGAGCGACGCGCCACTTTTCCACGCGCGTATCTCGCGTTCGATCGCGCGTATAAAAGAGAGTCGAGTCGCATGCGTCGCGAAACCAGATCGAAAGCACCGATACGCTCGTCCGCTCGAGCGTACGCCGCGTTATTTAAACGGGACGAGATAATCCCTTCGCACGAACGAACGTCCTGGATCTTCGTAATTTATTACGGTTTACTTATTAGCTACGACGCCGCGCCGTGTCGGCCGTATCGCTTTCGATCGATGACGCGGGCGGAAAAATTTATCCCGCGCATCTCGCGATGCTTATAAAAATTAAATTTTGTTTTTTTTGCGACTCTACCGCCGCGGACACGTTTGTGATGGTTCTTTTTTTTTTTTCATTTTTTTTCATTTCGCAGAGGAACGGCTCGATCTCTCCCGTACGCGCAATCGCCTCGCGAAATTAGCCGTGGCCGTAGTAATTTCGTTGCGAGCGCGCGCAAGTGCAAAGAGACTCTCGCATTGTATGATTCGTGTGCGAAAAAGAATAATAGAAAAGGAGAAGAGCCAAATGAAAGCGTGCGTAACGTTCTCTTCTTCGAAATGTAATACCCCACGCTCTACGGACGCTCGCGGAAAAGCGTAGGGGAAAATAGAGAGAACGGACTGCTGAAACGCGCCGCGGGTGTCGAATGCATGAGGAGAGAGACGATGAAAGAAAACGCCGTCGGGCGTTTGACTGCCGCTCCCTAAAGTCGCGCTTAAAGGAGCGACTCGGCTGACTCGTCTCGAAGAGACGAGTAATAACACGTGTCTCGCGAGCAGGGAGCGGCTAAATGACGAGCGCACGCATCGCGCGTCGAATTGCGTGCGTGTCGTACCGCGAACACGTGTCAGGCGTCGCCCCGGCCTAGGCCGACACCTCGCTGCGCGATTAAAATACGCGAACGGCTCGTCGAAAGTCCGGCACTCACTCCAGCAGAGGCGTTATCAGAGTGCTCGCGATCTCCCGTCGAAAATATAAATCGCTCGCGTGCTCGCGTGCGATTCGCCTTGAGAGACTTTCACGATAGTGACCAAGTCGTCGGTGCCAGGCTCGAATCTGGAAGACGCCGTCCGAAGTGTATACGGACTTTAAGACCGCTTTACGTCAAACTCGACGCGACGCGACGCGACGGGGCGACGCCTCGCGAGCCCGCTTCGCGGATTAAAAATAAAAAAACTCTTCAGCTGTACGAACACCATGATCATTTCTTGTCGTCGCAATGTTAAATAAACATCTATTTATGGTTGGATGATCGGAAGCAATGCTAGCTGCGCGATCATTACGCGGTAATCTGTCGCCGCAGTCGGTAATCCGGCGAGCTTTACGCTGACTCCGTAATGACGATGATACATCCCCGGCATTTCAGTCAATTAATTACGTCGCGACGTAATCCTAATTCGGCCGTCGGAAAGCTCTCGGCGGATTTGAATGCTTTGCGAGTTTCAGCGATGGGAAACGATAATGTCGTATCAGCGCGATGTGTAAAACGCGCCCGGGTCGCTACCGGGATGCATGCGGCAGCGGTAAGTAGGTAATTGAAAGGTCAGTTGCGAAACTACGCTTTTAAAAGTTCTCCCCCGGCAAAAAGACATCCGACCGTGATCTAGTTAACGATTTGCGGGGAGTCGACTCGAAATATCAGTTCCCCTTTCAGAAAAACGAAGCGCTTGCCTTGTAACGTTGGCGGAACTAGCATTCCATTAGTAACGAGTGACGAGTCAGTTCGGAATCGACAGATCAGCGCGGAACGAATCATTTTCCCCAGCGGAGATGCCGATTTGAATTCAATAGTGCTGTTTTCCGCGATTCTACTCGACAGCCGTCGTGCACCGCCGACCTCATTCAGGTAACACGCCAGGGGAAATCCGCGAGCGCTTTTTGTCTTCTACCCCCCCCCTCTCTTTTTTTTTTTAATTCGTGCAACGCTGGTCACCCGCCACCCATCGGTCGGGTTGAGTACAGAAAATTGGCACTCCGCTCCCCGCGTCGGCGACGGCGGAAGCAGAGCAAACAAAAAAAAAGGGTCGAAGTCTCGCGTAAGAAGGAAAAGGTGAGAGAGAAAGAGAGACGATCGAAGCAGAAAGGACGCGCGATAGCAATGGGATGGGTGAAATCCATAGTTAATGCAGATACGTCCCGTCCGTCCCGTCTAACTCGAGGAAAAGGAAACAGCTCGGGTCGACTGCGAAGATTTCCTCGGAGGCTCGCCTGTCCGTGTGGTGACGTCTTCGTGGGGTGAGGAAGGACCGTCCTCCTCGCGGACTAAGAGGACACGAGCGCGACTCTCTATCAAGATTGCGTCCTTTTTTTTTTTATTTCTTCTTTTTCTCCATTCCTTTCACTCTTGCGAAAGATCGCTCGTGTTTTCCCATATTTCGGGTCAAAGAGTCTTTACGTACGACATGTACGTACAACTTACACATTGCGCTAACTTTACTACACGTTACGAAATATACTCCTATAGTGGTGATTCGATTAATGGATCCGCTCGATAATTTGAGCTGTCGAATATTTGTCTTGTGTCGAATTAGCTGGCGAATATTTTCATCCGTCACTTCCGGCTTGGCACAGCACGCTTTATATAGTGTATACACCTTTCGCAGTGCACATACACACGTATACATATGCGGGCATTTACAGATACAAATGCATAGCCCATTCTTTCCTTCATTTCTGGCTTTCTCCTTTTCTTCTTTGGTCTCTCGTTCTCTCGGTCGCGCGGTACGTCAATGTCCCGCTTTTCTACGTCACGCCGCAAAATGGATTCTCCACGGCTCGACCTCAGCACGACATCCAAAAGCGAGCGAGGCAAACGGTAAATAGATTTTTCGACGCCATAAAGAGAACATCGAGCCGGTGGCTGCCTCGAGTACATCCCAGAAAATAGTCCCACGAATTCGCAAATGAACTTACATACAGCAATAGTATTTCGAGAAAACCCATTGATAAGTTGCAGATTTAAGTTTCCTTATCGCGAGGAGCGTATTTCGAGGCTCCGTCTTTTAATTTTCGATCGCTTCTTTTTTTACTCAAAAAAATATTGTAATCTCTGCCTTGACATTGACGAAACATCAGACACTATCAGAGAGATCGTAGCTGAAAAGAGGGACGCGGGAGATTTATATAACGGACCATTTGAAACAATCGATCACATATCTCTCCGTAAAACGGATTAAAAGCCGTCACACGATTATCTCGGCGTAGTAAAGAAAAATTTATGTGTCGCGAACGCAATATCTATTTCGTTTACCATATGCGCATAGGGAAAATCTACGGCTAAATATCTCGTTTCTCCTTTAACCGAACGCGATAGAAACGGTCGGCTAACGGTCGTTGTTTCCCGAAAAATAACCCCGCCGCGTTTTATGATACATTATGCACGCTGAACGATGGCGCTTAGTATAGGTACGCCTACATCTCTTACGTCGCCACCCCCGTCCC
>VBVQ01002266.1:0-26357 GCA_011636635.1 Tetramorium simillimum | reverse complement strand
ATTAATATTTTGGATAATTAAATTTTCAATTTCCGTATTTTCTAAATAAAATTTTTTAATTTTATTTAATTGAAGCTATTGTTAGAAATTTATCTTTTCAAAGGGAACTTTATACTAAGTGAAGCATAAGATGATAAAGTTTATATCTTCTTTTATTTTACTCTTCTTTACTTAAATGTATACAATTTTCTATTACAATTTACAATAAGCATGTTCACATCGTAGTCGTCGCTCCACAAAAACAATAACGAGGAACAATAATGAATTTGGAGTATTATTTTATTTAAATCCGCCCCTGCATATACCGCCTATCTTGCTCGCCGTGCCGTAGGTTTCACTTTGTGGCATCTGTATTATGCGAACACCTCGAACGTGTACGCCATATATTCTCTCAAATTGCACTGTAATCGATAGGTATGCAAATAAACGTTTTTCAGTGCGACGGATGGCGTCTCAAAGCCCGTCATGGCTTAGGGTGCAGTCCTTGCTGAACGTCCTTGCTATGTCTCGCAATACAGCGATACATTGCCGTTGAACATAAGTTTATGACGACCAGCTGGAAGGTACGTTCCTATAACAGAAAAAATGAGATAAGCGACGGAGAATTATAAATCACTATGTTAAAAAGTGTGATATGCAGATTTTAAATTTGTGATTCAGTAATTCCTTTTTTCGTTTCTTGCTAATATAATATAAATTATATATTAGCTCAATGCATACTTTCAAATTTGGATATTGCGAAATTAGTTTTAATCTTGATATTATTTTCTTTCATTCTTTTCAAGAATTTAATTATGCATAAATGACAAATTAAATTTTACATTTTTTTTACATATACACACGATGAACGATTGACAATGCGTGAAAAGAAGATTACATCAAAAAGTTACTTAACTCCTCGGTATTTTCCTCGTAAAATATTCCAAAATATCGATTTATTCCGAATAATGACAATTTACGATGAAACAAGTTACGATGACCCTTAAAAAAATGCATCCCTTTGTATTTCTGATCTTGCGAGATGTTTTATACGCTTTATTTATACACGAAGCGGAGCTCACTACCGTTGCTCGGTACGCTGAGGTTGCGTGTTGCTCGAGTTTCATTACTGGGCCCAAATGAATCCTCGAGACGCAGGGAGTTGAGCGCGCTCCTAATTAATGACGTGGTACGCTACGTCCTGCTGAACGCGCAGTTCACGGGTACCCTCGCGAGAGGCAACGATCTTGTTCGTAACTCGTCGACTATGGGATTTGTGTAGGGAGATTATTTCACTGGGATGAAAAAATTAATAACCACGGGGTAAAGCGCATTTTACGACGCGCTATTTAATACGAAGCACCAGCATTAATGCTTATCGCGCGTAAAAACAAAGTATGATCTAATCTTACGAGTGGAAGAGCCAGGAGAGGCTGTAGGTAATATGTTACTACAATTAAGTTACAAATCTACGAGAAGTATTGAGCAGTTATTCAAGAAAGTTTCAATTTTGCAAGCGCACATGTGTGTCATTGTTTTAATTCGAGAAACTTGATCTAAGAATTATGAAAAATAATATGAAGTACAATGTAGCGGTAAATAAATGTATTTATTCTGCTCAAAATGTCTCGCACACTACTTGCAATCAATTCTTCAATTACGGTAATGTTCAATTACAATAGCCTTGGTATAAAACTAATTGCATAAACAAGTAATTTCAGGGGTTGATTCAGTTCTCGCGCGACGAGCAAAATCTAACGTGCAATTGGAATATAAATATATACTATTGTGTCTATAAATATCAGGAAAGTGATTATGGTTATTCCTTATCGAGCTTCTGTTACATTATCGTTCGTAGTTAACACCATACCTGTAGTTTCGCGTAAATAAAGGTGGTGTAGATTGGACCATTACCAGTTACTAGATGTATTTGGCTCGCAACTCGTAGACGTTGCGCCATAAACTGCGGTTACTCAAAAGATCGCTCCAATAATCTTTACAATAATGTTAGGTTCGATAAGTGTCGGGTAAGAGGATCGCGCGTTAAAAGCGTCCTTGGCATTCGAAGAATCATCGCCGGCACGGAGAGAACAATAATTTCGGGTTAGTCGGAAGACCAAGGCCACCTCGAAGTGTCGTCCTTCGATCATCGAAGGTGGTTTTTACGCGAAAAAGGGCAATTTCCTCCTAGCTTTATTAGAGCACATGCCGATCCGTTTAATTTTAGGACTCTGTAAGTATAATTTTAAGGTCGGTCGAAATCGCAGCTGCGTTGCTATTTCTTCCGTGCAACTCTCTTTTTTCTCGCGTTCGAAATTCCTTTATAATTTATGCGAAAATAACAGTACTGAGGACGAATTCTATAATCATTAAAATAATATTTGACACAACGCACTGATACCTATCATCAAATCAAAGAAAAATTTCTTGAACAAGGTGATAAGTTACGAGTGAAAATGAGTAAATACAAAATTTTTAGATATATCAGTCTTTTATAAGTATCTTGGAACGACATAAAGTTTTAAATTATTTTAAGAAAATTAAAAAATATTTTGCTAAAGTAAATTATATTTACGTGTGAAAATTTTTATTTTTTTTAAATTAAATTTTTAATAAATACATCGATGGTATCACATACATTATATCGGTGTTTTATTAGACGATTTATCTATTATTATGCCAGTCAATTATTATTTGAAAAACCAAAAGAATGTAACGTGGAATTTCTATTTTGTAATATACATATAGCAATGTTCCACTATGCGAAGCAACAGCTTTGACGGTGGATAATCTATGGGGTGCTCGATATTTTTCGCGGCGTAACGAGGATTTATAATTGCCGACGAGCATCTAGTCGCTCCGATGACGTTTTATTAAATAAACGTCCTTGAAGCTACCGAGAGGCACGCCGACCGAGGGTAACAGCCGCGGAGTCGCGGCCGGGGAGAATCGCAACGGCCTGGCCCCGAAAAAGTGCGTAACCTGATCCGACAAAAAGGTAATAACCCGTTCATGAATTTTAATTTAAAATTAAAGCGATACTGCGCGGGGGAGGGACCGCGATATATAGCTCGTCCGAGAGTGGTTTTGCAGGTAGCCGCTGCGCACGGACACACCTCCCTCATCCCCGTTTTACTCTTCATCTTTTTCTTTTTCGTCATGTTCTTCTTCTTCTTCTTCTTCTGCTTTACGAAGCTGGTTCTCTCGTTCACACGCCTCCTTCATTTTCGAGCACCGTGCCGAGCTTCTAAAAGAAGAATCTCTCTCTTTCTCTCTCTCTCTCCCTCTCGCGAATCCGTGCGACGGCATGCTCTCGCGATCGAGTTAATGACGGACGGGCGACATCGCGAGTAACAGTATTGATGCCCTGCCGAGATAGAATCACTGGTGATTTATCGCGCAGATATCGCGTATCTGCAACCGCATCCATCTCATTAAAAGTAGCTAGCAATCTCGGGGCCGGTTGCATCGATGACGGCTTAGCGCTACCGCAGCCAGCTATATTTTTCATCTACGTTATCTACGCTGTAGCTATGAGCTGGAAAAGGACGAACGTAACCAATCTGGAAGCCGTGCAACACTGTTGCTGTTGTAACGCACTCTCGAATACGAAAGATAAATTTGAAACCCACTTCCATATACGTCTCTTTTTATTTTTGATATCTTACCGTACGGATAAGGAAGTTGCACGCCGTTCATTTAACGAGCGTTAAATTAAGATTAAACTCTGCTGCTACTTTTCATTAGTCTCCGCCGACTGGCGTAAAGAATTTTCGGCGGACGCGATCGCTGACCGTTAATGTCCGTTTCGATGAAAGCGTATCTTCGATTAATTACTGCGTTATATCATTTTTAAGCGCCCCGTGCGAACGATACGTCGGTTGATGCGGAGAGTGATTCACGCGACGCGTCGTAAAACGCGCGAAGGCGATTTTCCTCGATCGAGCGCGACATGCTGAGGATCGAAATGACGCCGTGGTGCGTATAATTCGCGACGTGAGGTCTGTGAATCGAGAGAAAAAAAGAAGGAAGATGGATAATAAAAGGAGTGATGCGTGAGAGACGGTGCGGCGGGATAAAAGTTGCACCGAACGTACATGTGTATGTATATGCATTTACACGTACACGCGTTGTACATTCGTAAACCACAGTGTTTTATGAATACGCGAATTTACTGCTTAATCAACTGAGGCGGCGAGGCCACGCAATTAAAACGCCATTAAGCAGCCCCATAAAAATTCTCAGTAAAATTCGGCGAGATCGGGTTACCGAGAGGCTCTTCTTACCGGCTTCAGAATTGCTATGGTGGATGTCACAGTTGAGCGAGGGGATTCCTCGAAATCTCAGTCGCACATTGCGCCACATGTAGTTTGATCCTTCGCCGAGTGTATTCTGCATTAAGAGGAATGAAGCCCGTTTCATAGCCAGAAACATTCTGGATATATTTGTACTTGTGATACATTGTAACATTTGTTTGCTTCAAATTGCAAAGTTAAAGACATGAATCATCATGTTGCTAACATATTGTTGATATTTTGCGATGTTATTATTTAGATGAAAGTTTGCTCTTTCAAGAAGAAAGAATTCTCATTTACAGTTAATAGATGATTATCTTATCAAAGAACGTTATAAATTATTATACACTAATTTATTTATGGTTAATGGAGTATCAGTCCATCTTTTTCTTCAATTCATTTTCAAGTTTTAAAAACATTAAACACCATAAATCAATTCTTATAATTTTTGTTATGTTTTATTTTTATTTTATTATTGCTATTTTTTTATATTATGCTCTTTTCATTTATAAAAAGTTTCTTTGCCAATTCATCTTGTCGTCAATTTATCCGGAAATGTTCTGCACACTTATTTTAAATTAAATATATTTATAAATTAAAATGTGGTCGCGTTTCTTTGATGTCGCAAGATAGTGCTATGTTACTGAAATTGTTTTTGCTCGACGCAGGCTCAACGTACCCTGAAGGCGGCCTGCTCTAACGGTACGTCAGTTCATCGGGAATGAATGATTAATTATTCGGGCGGGTAGGCGTGGGACGTTATCGACGAATTTGCCTTGAACGAAGGCACTGGACGAGAAACGCGCGGTACCTCTCTCCATCTCCCTGCAGAAGTCCAGTCGTCTCAAACGAGCTGGCTGGACCCCACCCGCGTCATTCAGCATCCGTTCGATTTTTTTTTCTTCACCTCGCGCAGCGCGGAGTCGCCCCGACTCCGAAACTCGTAAACAGATAAGAGAGCGAAGACGTCTCGTACGTCCGCGTTCGGCACCTTTAGCGTTATCCTAATTTTTACGATGGTTCACGTTGTCCGAGTAGCCCGCTCTTATCTCCAGATATTTTTGGAACGGATAAAAGGAGAAATTTTATCGGCCAATTCAAGGGAAAGCCGGTTGACCGTTTTCGATATATCAGACTAACTAATTGTATTTTCAGTCTACTCGAGATAAGTTTCCGTAAAATACTTTATCTCCAATATTCCATCAATATCCATCTAATATAATATATAATACACATGTAATACATACACATAAAACATAAGCTTCTCTTTGGAATTTATTTCTAATGTTTTTATTGACTGTAATTCAATATTGCTAATTTAGACATCTATTAAAGTAATAAAATGAAAACGAATTTTATTTTCTCTGATCTAGAAGGGAACACTACAGTTTTATGATGATAGCAAGAAATGGACTGGAAATTGTTTGATACTTAGTTGATTGAAATGCGAGGATAATCATTGATTGCAATTGTCATGAATTTACGATCGATTTGTGAACGTCACCGGTCGACTCGCGTTAACATTAGCCGTCGTTTAACCTTTTGCTCGCTAACGGGATACGGCCGGCAATCTCGAGGTGTGAAAAACTTCGAGAAATCGTCGAAGAATTCGAGCCGCCCGCTATGCACGTCCGCGAAGCGAGTGTTGTCGTTGTCGTCGTCGTCAAAGACGATGACGAAGAAACTGACGTTTCAGGGAGTCAAAGTTCCTTTTACCGCGAACCTTTCTTCTCTCTTTCTCTTTTTCCCTTTCTCTCTCTCTCTCTCTCTCTCGCTCTTTCTCTTTTATCCTTTCTTTTTGCCGTTTTCTCTTCACTCTTCGAAGGGTCGGGCGTCACGAAGGTCATCGACTTGCGCGGTGCATCACCGGGTCCTCCACGGACGAGCAATCAACGTCATATCTTTCAGCGAATACGAGCCGCAAGGAGGCAAGAAGAGATTTCTACGACTCCGAACGCTGACCGACGTTCAGCAATCCCGGTGATCGATTCTCGATAACCAATCGAGCCGTCGTGTCGGTAGCCTCCGATAAAGTGTCTATACACCGTTTCTCCATCACCGTGAATCTACCGGTGCTTTTTTCGCGAAAGTTTAATAATCGGCTGTCTCGGAGATTTTCTTTGGCATATTCTATAGCCTCTTCATCGCTATCTTCTCTCCTTTATCTGTACGTTTATTGTTTAGCTTCTATAGATCCTCTCTATCACGGAAGAAAATATAAACTTGCGAAGATTGTAAAATTGTTTCGTAGAGTTTTCAGCTAAAATTCTGAGGTTACAGTAGGACGAGTTGGAAGTTGATTAATGACATAGCTTTAAAAATCTCTAAAGAAAGAAATATAATAAGGGAAAACTATTTATATTTAGAAAAATGATTTGATAATAAAATGTCGTGAAGTCAAAATAATTTTCTTATTTAGTTTTATTTAATTTATGATACAATCTAAAATTTTCTATTTAGTGAAATGTACTATTTCGTAACGGTGTCATAATATATAGTTGGCAAAAATAAGTGTAGCGTATAAAGTGTAGCATATAAAGTACAAACTTTAGTTCAACTTTATTACAATTCCACGTGACTGTGAAGTGATTTATTAACTTCTTAATCTTATAGTGTTTTCGTATAGCGTTTTTATTTCTTACATTTTACATAAGCGTGATATAGATCAAGTACATAAATCACAGGGAATAATCTCCTTGAAATCGCTCCAGAATCGTAATCCTAATTACAAAGCATATTTGCAATATATATGAGAAATGTGACTATTTTATTGCTAAAATAAAGATAACAGCAAGAGTCTGGCAATTTGTGTTACTAAGCTTAGCGAGTAGGCAACAGGTAAAACTTTCTAAACCATGCAGCAAGGTGAATCGAGATAAGATCACGCCGTCGAATGAGGCATAAACATTAACGAGGAGCGCGTCCGAGTGAAATTCAAATTCATAGCGGGGTTTCCTTTTTGATGCGATCCTACAGACATTCTCGCGACTTCGGTTTAACGAGCTTTTCTCTCTCTTGATTGTTCTTACGCGCTCTTTCGTATTCTTGTTGAGGTAACGAGCCTCACGTAGCCTCGCGGTTCATCAGGACCGGCGAGCCCGAGCGGACGATACCGCAGAGATACGAAGTAGCAGGAGCGTCAGCGTCCAGCCTTACCTCTCTCCTTATTTCGCCAAAGCAAAAACCTCGCTATTCGTTAGAGCCACTCGCGCTATTAAGATAATTGTTCGCGAGAGTATAGGTCGGCGAGAGCTCACCGCGACTCGCGTAGCTTGTGCGACCTCATGAGAGAGAGAAACCTGGCGTCCCTTTTGATGTCATCGTTTCATCACGTCTGCGCATTATTTTCCGCTTAGCTCAATAGATCCCGCGCGAAACGCCCTTATTGTGCGTTACCGGACAGCAATTTGCGCGACGTCAACGTCGCGAATCAGCGGGAACGAAATATCCTTGACTTATGATCTATGCGCCTTCTGAGATTTGCTCAGGATAAGCGTGCTTTGATTCTCATAATCTCCAGCGTATTAGCATATTTTATTCTCTTAGTCCCCCTGCTTCTTCTATCTCACTATTAGTCTGTCTTAAAAATTAGCGTATTTTATGAAAATTCTGAAGTTCTAAAAGTACCGCTCCTGGTATGAATGTAATATTGAGCATTAATAATGAAACCGGCTGTAAATACCCAATACATTAGTTTCTGTTTACACGGTATCGTATGAAAGATTATTGCAGCAACGTCAATGAGAATCTATATTCTAATCGATTGGCAAGAAGCGATTTGCAAGTCGATTGATATATGATCCTGATTAATGACTCGTATCTTTCATTATTCAAAACCACTTCTTCCATTATTCCGAGTATATGATCAACCGCGTTTAAGCACTTGAATGGACGATTGTAGAATTGTAAGATTACATCTTTGCATAATTAATAGCGTCGGGAATATTGAAAATTTCTGTGGTAGTTAACTATGACGTATCGTGTCACGAATTGTACGAGGCATTAATGAAACACTCCTTTCCAGCCGCGAAGTAGAAACGCTACAAAAGTATAATTACTGAAAGTAATAATTAAGTCCATGCGGGCCATTAATGACTCCAGTTCCGGTCGTTTGCCTCAATGAAAATCACCGGTTAATTCTACATGTTCAAACGGGAGGAATCTTTGAAGGCACCGAAGATTGATAGATTGATAGAAGATAAATTAAACACATTTCCAAGTTACTACTTAAATATATTACGGAGCAGATCTTGATTGATTGTCGCAAAACGGCCACGCCTTTGAGCTACGAGTTACGATTTTAGGCTGTCACATCATTATCACAGTATCCTATGTAGTGAAATCGTACAACTCCTAGATCTAATCTATATAGTTGCGATTCTTGAATTAACATTTTTGTGTCTTCATGGATCTGCGATAGATTGTTGAGAGTCCATCTTCAATTTTATCTTAACAGAATCTTAATCTTAGGCTAAATTATTAATGTCAAAACCTACGGAAATAGATAATATATAGCCAAATTTTTTCATTTAAAAAACTTATTGATTTCATAAAAATATTTACAAACTAAACAAAGAGTTCTTCGATATGCTCTGGATGTAAGGAACAACTAAGATGTACACGTCACTTGGAAAAATATTCTTACAGATTAGCGCATGGGAATCCAAGCTTTTGCTGGACAACAGAATTCACAGCGAGGCCTGACTGATTTACGAGTCAGGTCTCGCGTCATCTCCATCATATTTATTTGTTTGCGGCCTCGTCGTGATGCCCCGAGCAGCTGGCCCGAGGGCAACTTATAACGATATTTTCGTCAACGAGATGTCTCGTGGACACTTCCTGCTGGTATTCGCGCATGGTGGTACGGGGATCGGTTGACGCCGACGGGTAAGTGAGCAGGCAGTAAGCTCAGCTTAATTAATTACGGTCGGAGCGGAACGGACGAGTGGAGCTGTTAATGGCCGCGGGCGAATTCGCGCGTAACGCAATGTGTTTCTTGCGACACGTTGCGGCCACGTCGAATTAAATTTAACGGCTAATTGATTTTGCCTCTCAAAATCCCTGCGGATCGAAGGCCGTGTATCGAGTTATCGAATTTTTTCTTTTAACGTCACTTTGAAACAAAGTTCCTGAATTCGACAATTTAATTGTACGCGCGAAAATAAAGATCTCTTCCGGTAATCATAAAATCATATAAGTGACCGATTTTAAAGCGTAATTGATTGAGAAATTAAGGGAATTAAATATTAGCGGCAATATTAGCAACGCGTTAACAAGTTTTACGATTTTAATATATCCTCAGCGTTTTATTGCCATATAATACCGTGGATAAAATTGTTACGTATAAAGTCATTCCGTTTTTTTCTTACAATTGCAATATTAAGAAAACTTTAATAAAATTTTAATACAATATACTCTTTATTTATATGTGAATAAATGAAAAATATATTTATAACATTTATAATTGTACGTAATATTTAAATCACATTCTAATTAAAATTAAAATTTTTATTTAATAATTCTTTCTGTGTGAAACTCTACGATTTCTTTTATATTCATCGCAAGCTGGTGTTCAAGCTGGTTCGGTTTTTGTCAATCAGTTCTACAGACTATTTCTTCTAACAATAAGTTTAACTGTGTTTTCGAGAAATTAAATCTCTCAGGGTAAAAGCGGTGCAAGATGGTAAAGGAATCAAATCGCATTCTCTGCATTGTCACGCCTCCCAATGGGAGATTTCTCTTCCCTTTTCGCGCGATGACCATTTGTCTCGATTAGTGCCGGCCGTCTTGAAGTCTCTTCGTAAACCGGGAGACATCGATTCCTGGTAGAAAAGGTCGCGAGTACTTCCTACACATCGTGCTATAAGAACATGATTTTTAGCGTACTTGATATTGTTTACGCGATGCATTTCCAACATATTAAGAAACTATACTTGTATTTTTGAATTATAGTTTAATTACAAAATTTGGATTTTATAGTACTATATATACATATCAAAAATTTAATTTTATAAAATTTTAGAAATTACAAATCTTTTACAAATTAAGTCTAATTATAGTAGTATAAGTGTGTGTTAAAATGTTAATTCGATCAATTCAAATTCCGAGAGTTATTTATGAAAATACGTTTTTAATGTATTTTTGGATAGTCGAGTGAAAGCAATGGATTTTTGATAACGGTTTCAAGAATCGTGCGCTGATATGCATTTGCAAGGCTCGAGGATACTATTTTATTGCTCATCAGTTTGCTTAGTCGGTTGTAAGCCGCAATTACGCAACATCAGCATGATGGTGGTATATGATCGCCGCGGCAGGGTGAATCGATGTAAACTCGCGAGACGGCTTCCGCCGAGTCCGCTTGACGAGCAGGTATCTGCTAGAAGCAGGCAACGTACGTCCATCCGTGCGGTTAGTACTTTAGCTACTGCGTTAATCCGCGGCTGCTGGAAGACGTGTGGAATTAGAGCCAGATTAAGACTCGACTTTGAATTATGAAACGCACCAGTCGAAAAACTCAATTTCTAAAGCGAGATATCTGTAACTATGTAGTAGTTTTTTTGCGTGATAAATGTTATCATGTTTTATTTATATCCGCACTTTACTTTTTCGTTTTTTTATAGACGTTATTTCAGCGGAATGTTTTCTTATCAAAAGAAACTATAAACTGTTTTACATTTTAATGAATACAATAATCCTGATCCTCAGGTTTGCAACTAGAAAAAGAGATACGAAATTTTTGCAATATAAGTGCCTTAAAAGTAATTTAATTATAAGTTTGTTCAGACCGTATAATCATTGCTGCTCTGTCTCTTCACGAGTTGCATTATTTCCGATTGCCATACGAATTTTCTTAATCGCCATACGACATGCAAGTCGAAAGGTTTTTGCCTCGTATCTGATAAGCAGGAGCGTCTCCGCTGCAGGAAACTCTGAAGAAAGGATAATGTCGATTCTCTGGTGAGTGTTCTCTTCATCATTCCTGCCAGTACATGAAGGAGGAAGATGCGTTCTAATGCGATCTTATATCTCACCGATATACGTTTAATGTTTTGATGCTGCGTGAGCAACGCACACTTTATATCTTAACTTACGTAAGTCATAATCGCTTTCATTAGCGCGATAGTATCCAATGATTGCGACAAGAGTATCGATATACGATACTCTTATGGACCTGTTTTACGCTTATCTCTGTGATTGAGCACGCAATTCGGAAATTGGCAACTGACATCTAGAAAGGAGAGTCAGTTACTGCAAGTGCGGCTTAAGATGTATATGATTGTTCGATGAAACGATAACATCGAAGGAGAAAAATACAACAACCATTTTATGTAAATAGACCGATAATGTAGATGATTCTTGATAATAAGTAATTGAATTTCTAACGAAGAAATTTTCTGGAGGCTGTTTTACGCCCCATCCGTTATTTTATTATAAATAACATTGTTAATAAATTGTTATATTTATCCCCCTAATAATGTAGCACTTTTTACACGATTTTCTCTGTATCAGCGACTAATACCGTTACTTCTTTATTATCTGTAGTATCAATCGCGCGGTAGATGGCCGGTGCTTCATGAACGCGACTTTCTAAGTCGAAGGCAGACATTTGTTTTATCGGTGCTACGTGACCTCCATGAAAATGCGTGAATTTTCTCCCGTCTTTCTAGAAATCGCTGTATCACGCGTGCGAGGTGAAAAATCAAACGCTCCATTATTCTCATCGCGCCGAGCTTCCTTCCTGCGTCTGATAAACGATGGGGTCGCTCCGGGAAGCCGTTCCCCTTAACGGATGTTTCTACTTGCCGCGGGACGTTTCTTCGTCACCGTTCTTCCTGCGCCGTAGAAGGAAGACATCATCGCCGATGCGATCTGATATTACTGTTATAGATTTGGCATGTCGATGTCGCACGATTCGCATACTCCGCCGGCACGACGGCTAGTAATCGCAATGATCCATCGGGTTAATATCACCCGACGGTCGCGGC
Organism: Tetramorium simillimum; assembly: GCA_011636635.1. Classification (NCBI taxonomy): domain Eukaryota; kingdom Metazoa; phylum Arthropoda; class Insecta; order Hymenoptera; family Formicidae; genus Tetramorium; species Tetramorium simillimum. The sequence goes on along the minus strand of VBVQ01002266.1, from coordinate 14,098 downwards.
GAGCCTGGACGGCATAAATTTTCGAGGTTGCTTCCTAGCTATCTGCGTGATGATAAAGGACACGAGTATGATAAGTAGGTGAATACCGGCGAGTGTTTAATCATAATCGAAAGTGGAGTGGCCGGGGAACAAGTTTCCTCCAGATTGGATCTTATTCGCATAGCAATCGAGAATCACGCCCGTAATCAACTACCAACACTTGATCACGAGGACAGTTCATAGATAGCGGGTTAATAAAGATGTATTGCTAATGTAATCACGCCGTGGATTATAAGCGACGGCATAAATCCTACCAACTTCATCACGTTTCGCCGTTCAAAGAGATTATAAGCAATTCGATTAAGCTCTATCAATTATTGCTTATCATGTGAGCATTTGTTTGGAATTTACTCAATCATAATTGTATCTTTCGAAAAATCTTCAGGTAAGGCCCGAGAACGTGAAAAATCATCTCTTCTACAGTATGCAACATAGAATTATTCCTCGTTTCTTATAATAATTTAGTACTGAAAGGATTAACTTCGAGTTTAAATCAGATTCCATAAAAAAAATTTTTTCCCCTGTACCAGTCGATTATTTCAAAAACGGTCGCATATTTTGCGAGCGTGTTGCTAAAAGCCACATACTCACTTCGAAGTTCGTTTCATTATGCATTTCGCTTACGTTTTCATCCCGCGTTTGATAAACGGCGACATAAATCCAACGAGGAGCGTTCGTTAGAACGGATCTTCTTCTATCCACGGGAGGTTGCCCTCTTCATCATCGTTCCCCGGGTACAAGCGTAAAAGCCGACGGTAGGGGACGATCGTATATGATTCGCCTGCAGAAGCGAAGATAGCAGAGCAATCGCGTAGGCGTTACATAGTCTCTCGTTATGAGGCTTCTACAGATATTCTTCATATAGATCGAAGTCCGTACGTACTTCGAATTCACGCTCGCAAAATTCGCTATCCGTTGATATCTGCGGGCCGCGTAAAAAGACTTCATAAAAAGATTATGGATTTCACATTGCGTCTTCTATATGTTTAAATTCATGAATTGAAATTGAAAGTTGCGAGTTTGCTGATATGTGTCAACATATAAATACTAATTAAAAGGGGAAAGAATAATTCTGCAATGATTTGGTTTTTTTTATTTGAAATATGTCTTTATCGTACTTCTACAGATACAATTAAAGTACATGATACGATTTTTTAAAAATAAAATAAACAGATGTAGAAAAATTAGATATACAAATTAAAATTATGTACCTACAAATTAATACGCGGATGCGAACAGTTTCGCAATGTGATATTTTTGTGCGCAAAACCGCAGGTGTGTCTTTTAAGCTGATCGATCGATGTCCCGGTGATGTGACGACGCGCATCGCACGATGGTAACACGATGAAGAAGAAGAAGAAGTGGGTCAAGCTCCCTCCTGATCGAGCAAGTTGGACGGCGAGAATTAAAAGCCGGGGACAGGCGGTACCGTTTGTCGTGTCCCGCGAGTTTCGCTGTCGTAGCCGACGACGAATTGGTGATGCAAGTTGTCACTATGTTTTTGCGTTCGTACAATATATGTCTGTCGAATCCTCGTCCATGAGCACGCGTTTTTCTGCCTTAGGTACATATTTGACAAAATTGGCTGAAAGATTTCAACCTGAATATTGAACCTGGCTACACAGTAGAATTTACTTATTGGATCTGATAATTTATATTTTTTTCAAAGAGAAGTGAACAAAAAGAAGATAGCCATAAATGTCTTATATGTGTGTGATTTTTTTACATTAATATATAATTATCAACAATTTTCAATGAATTTATATTTTTGAATTTGTTATTAAGTTTAAATGAATATTACGATTAAATGAATATATTTCAAAAAAATTATTAATTGATAAAGACGCCAGATATTGCTCTACATACATGTATTAGTATATAAGAAACGTAACAGGTTTAAACTAGCTTGCCAGGCGGATCGAATTTTAATATGTGTTTCAGGCAATTAAAGTCATCGTCTAAACGATGTCACCTGCGGCGATTCTGCGTTACATGTTTTAATGAGGACGGCTACTTGCGCCGGCTACTTGTGTGTTCAAAACATACGTCAACAAAATCGTCATGATTTATTTTCTGTAATTAATTAATATTTTACAGAAAATGTCATATAATACATGTTGGAAAACAATTCAATTTTTTTCCAAATTTTTTTCTGTAGTGCGGACTTCCGTTTTTTTTGGCACTAATTAAATAGGCAATGATTTGTCAAAATTTTTTAAGAGGATATTGTTTTGAAAAATAATATTTTCCATAAATAATTAACAACATTGTAAATTTCCATAAATAACAACTTATAGAAAAAAAGTCACGTTTAAGGAATATGTGAATCTAATTGTGAGACGTTCGTATGAGATTTTACTTGTTCTATATTCGACAGTATGCTGTTCTTTTGTAACAGCTCTAGGGCTACGAGTCCCTTCTATTCCTAACTTTTTTTTTAAAGAGGGAAGCCAGACAAGTAGATTTGCCGGTTTGACAATTACGAGCAGGTATTACTTTGACTCGGACGGAGTAAACTCACGTGTCGCACGGAGGGTCAAGTTAAATTCTCATATTGTTCAGCTAACTGTGACTTACTAATGCAAAAAGAAATATCAATGATGTTTTTAAATTTATACGACATTGAATCAACATACTTTCGTAAGTTGATGTTCGTCTGGTGGACATTAATTGCCAGCATTAATGTAAGATGTTTCTAATCGCATGTCCATCGCAATGCGTGGCGACGGAGGGAATCAAGCCGTACCACGGGTTACAATTCCGGCGAGTGATAAGCGCAACTTATGTGCCGACTTTGTGGCCACTGTCAGAGAGCGCGAAGGCCAAGGGCGCAATGCGACACGAGGATTACGTTCCCACGAGAAAGAAACCTCACATCACAGCGCATGTGTTCCGCTACCTATTAGCAATTATCTGCATAAGCGAGTAGCTTTCGGCGCAAGGAGGTATTAGAATTACACAGTGCAAGAGGGTCTCGTGAATTTTCCAACCAAGGCATTATCGTTAATCGTTCCAGCCTCTTCATTTTCGTTATCGCGCGGAACTTTGTATTTGTCATACCACTGCGCGGAATACTCGTTAGTAATTTTCAAATTATCATCGCATTATTTCTAAAATTCGCATGTCACTGTTATATTTGCTACTAAGTTTTTTCAGTCCAAACTTTTTGAGCATTTTCATTATTTAATTTTAAAAGAGAATGTATATTTCTTGAAGTGATAAATTAAATGCGCGTTAACTTCTTGTAAATTCGAAAATAATTTATTCAGCATTTTGAGAAAGTCTCAGAGTGGAAAATAATACTTCATTAAATAACGATTGAACATTACAAAACAAAAATATGCAGGAAACATTTAACGTTTGTTTGTTGTAGCAAAATAAAAAAATGGTGTGGTTTGTCTTGAATTTAATGGATATCGGAACAGATGTCATTTAATTGAACGGGTTTTCTCTACCCGTCTTGTTCTTTGACTCGGTGGCAAAGTGGTAAGGAAGGGGCCAAAGATGCTGCGCGGGCGTGGGAATATTATTCCACCGGGGGCCACTGACCACAGTATGCAGCGTGAGGTCCACGGGCTCCACTCGAGCCGAGTCACTAGACTCATACTCTTTCGAGAGTCCTTCGGACATAAGTCACAGAACCACGATACAAATGCGTCTCTGTTAGAATTGTATAGGCAGCAATAGTAGTTGCATATTATTTTGCAAACATAGATAGATTTTCTGTAAATAGTTTCCATGCCATTAGATTTAAATAAGAACAACAACAATATTGTTTAGATATTGAAAAAAATTAGTTATCAATAAATAGTAAGCCACTTATTTTTTAGATAAGCAGAATTACAAATTAAATTTATCAACTTGTAATTATTAAAATACACATGCTATTTGAACGATAAAATTAATTTTGTTCACTATTAAAATTAACTAATATTTCTTTTATTATTCTAATGAGTAAAAATATAAATTTAATAATACGATTTTAAAAGATTTAAAAATTAACAAAGAAGACGTGAGGTATTTTTTAATAATAGAATTTAAGAGAAAATATCCAATTACTTAACTTGAAAAAAAAATGTTTTGTTCGTCAGACTACTACCGCTTATTATAGCCAATTTCGTTCCGACTAAATAACTTATGATTGCTATATAATGTCATTAATAACGAGAAATTGGAATTACGATTAATGAGAATATTCCGGTTGGGCACAAAAGCGACTCTTGAGAAGATCAGAGACAAAAGACGGTGGTATCGGCTTGCTTCGATCGATCCGCGTGTCGCGACCTCGGTGCCCGTGAGGACCCCTACCCGGCAGGTGCTGGCGGCGGGCCCCCGGTTCCTCTCTCCGGGCCCCCGAGGCTTCTTTCTCGTCCCCACCATCTTCACGGCGGCGACTCGTTCGGCAGACTCGTTTGATCGCCGCCGCTCACGACTCTCCAGGTAAGCCGGGACGATAATTATTATCCTTGCGTAACCGCCCTCAGGGCGAGATATCAGTATACCCTAGGTGTATGCTCCTGGGAATAAATATGCGTCCCGCTTTTTCTCCCGCTCTTCCAACGGGCCGTTTCCACCGGTGGAGTTTCGATGTCAGTGAAGAAAAATTAAAAGAAACAGCGAGTGGCGAAGGGACGGGCGGGGGCAGGGAAACGGAGAGATCGTAAAAGCGAGAAAGAACGAACGAAAGGATAATGGGGGTCAAATGGTGCTCGGTTAAAAATCGATCTGTAACACAGTCTATCCCGTTTTAGTGTGAATAATGATTTAATTATCGTTGATGCATTTTACATTATTGTGCACAACTTGCACAATAATACAACTTCCATACGATGATTTAATGCATATAAATTAATTATAAGGACATTTTCAAAAGAAATGTCGATGCTGTAATTTGCGATATTGATTAAGCGTTTTTTTTATAGTTGCCATTTTATGTAAATAAAATGAATTGTAATAAATACAAAGTTTGGATAACGTTGTGTTATTGTATGTAAATTAATCAATATCTTTAGATTAAAAAAATCAATTATTTTATGAATTAACAAAAAATCTGAAAATTATAAACTAGAATTAAAAAAAACATTACATATTTTATATATACCAGAAGAGAACGAATGAGAGGGTAATAGGGGTCAAATGATACCCAACCGAGGAACCATCTGTCTTCGGCCTGGATGCACCTTTCCAAAAAATAAGCATCTTACTCGCCTTCTTTTTTCTCCCTTTCTTTCTTTTACAAAGCGCGCAGTATTTATTATGTAAAGAGGCTTCTGATATCTATTTAATTACATTCTACGATAAACGGTACGGAAGTAATTTTATAATTAAGACAATTGTAACGTATACGATAAGTCCAATGTCATAGCCGCTGTACAAATTAATATACTGAAAAATAAAATGTAAGGTTTTGGTCAGTTAGTCCAAGTTAATGGATATGTATCCTTTCCGTGAAATTTCACTTGAAATCATCACGATTGAATTCAGAATTGACCATGGCCGCTCATAAGCGCCAATGTCGCTAGGTTTTCATGCTGCGGGCATGCGTCCCGCGATTACCGCCGGCAGTCCGCATTCCGAATCGTTAAGGCGATAATGTATTCGGTCGACGGGCGTATTAAGGATACTTTATTGCTCGGCGCTTAATGCGTGCGCGGCCCGGCGGTCGGATGCTCAGCGAAGCGCATCCGCGGGCTCTCGGGTTTCCGCAAGAGCTGGTGCGCGGCAACGAGATGCGCTCCGCGCGCTCGCCACGAGCACGCGCGCGACCGATAAGCGGCGAAAAATTTCGACGCGCGTTAAACGCGTCGTTCCGGGTCATCGGCCGCGGGACCGGCCGGTTTGAATTATCGGCCGATACGCTATCACGATACGGTATTATATACGGAGGTGGAAGGATACCTTCTGCGGCCCGCGCGCCGCTCATAAATATTAGCCTACGTAATTTATTTATCATTACTGACAAGTCGACCACGGCCGTTATAATTTATTGTAACGCATCAATTGCCGCTTAACATTGGAACAATATGATACCGGTCGATCCACTGCGGAAAGCTTGCGCAGAGCGTGTATCGTTTTGAATTATCGGCTTATCGGTGCGTTATCAAGTCTGTCGATGCGATCGCTCATCGGGGCCGCTTCCTATTAACGTTGGCGATTGTAAAACATTTATCGCGGTTTGCATCTTGATGATGGCTATTAGCTTGTTAAAATCTTTTTGCGATAAATTATATTTCGCTCATGCGTTACGTAGTAGTTGGATTCTAAAACCTTTTAGTCAAGAAAGAACTAATAAACACAAGCACTAAGAACGTCAAGTTTTTAATTTCTTGACATTAAAAGATATCAGACATTTGGGATAAATATGTCACTTTTTGATATCAGGATTTGTAAATTTACATGTATGTAAATGATAAATATTTAAGCTAAAAATAATTAACTTACTTTTGTAATATATAATCATTATTTTTTTATATATTTTAATTTAAAGTTGAATTTTTATATTTTCCTTCTTGAATTTTGAAAAAATCTGGACTTTTATGTCATTAGCCCGGGAATCCCATTAGAAAAGTCAACAAATCTTTCATGACAACCTAACATTACGACGTTAAGAGACCGCGTTACCGTCTCGGAACAAAAAGCGCTAAACTGCTAATCGCGTAATTGTCCAGTTGGCAAGAGGATACGCTCCCGCCTCGTCCTCCAGGAATCACGCGGGGCACGCGAACGAAAGGAAGTGACCTACCGCATGTACAGATAATAAAAAGCGTTTGCACCCGTAAATACACGGGCCGCTCCCCTCTTGTACTCGTTCCGAGCATACCGGGAGCAGGGCTGTAAATTTATCAGCCGACCATCAGCCATCGTAAGCAGCGAATAATGCGCCATGCACAGAGGATGTTGCGTGCGCGTATACCGACGCGTAATTGAGCGTACGCGTCGCGAACGGATTTCTCTGTACAAGATGAGAAGGCCAGAGGGCTGATGTTCGAATCTTTCGGTTATGAAAGTAATGAATATTGCCACAGGAATTTCTAGACAATAAAGTAGCGATTATCAGCACTGCGGCGTAATCGAATATTAATTTTTAAGTAAAATTTTAAATTCAAGCCAAATGGATTAACTTTTTGATTTAATGAGCATCAATACATAGTCATGAGTTGTATTGAAAGGATTACACGATTTTTAAATGTTGTTTTATGAAAAACAATGAAGTATTAGCTGGAGTAAGTAATTCAAGTCGTGTAATGATAGTTGGCATTCTTGTGGTGTTATTTGCCATCGGTGATCATAATTTCGCGGATCGCTCTCGTCACGAATGCACGTCGCTCGCACTGGACGCGCGCGTGAATGTGGATAGATAATACGAACCCGTTTCTCTCTCTCGAAGCCTCGGGCGTTACATTTAGATAGAAGGGACTGCCGTAGCCGCCACTTCTCTCTGCGGTTTTTCATATCGATCGCTTTGATAAATTCTACGGCTGCACTCTTACCGCATCGTTTGCATACAATGGCGCTTTTCATAGCCTCGGTCCGCGCTCTCCTCGCAAGGATTTAATTAGGACGCGACGAATTATCATACATGTTTTCACAGATTATCGTCTCACATTCCCACAATACGAGCTAATAGCGGCTTCTTCCTCGTGACATGTACTCGGATCGATGAATTGTCCATGATCTACGATCTTCGATCTATTGAATCGAGACACAGAAGCACGTTGTTAAAGCTGATAAGCAATTTTCAAGCCGGCTGCACGGTGATTGAAAAGCCCGTTGTTCATCAAATTTTTAGCTTAGAGTAAATGGTGCGTAGAAATAATTGCTTCTCTATACGCAATAGCGTATACCTGTAAAACGACTGCAAGATATTCCTTCAATTGTGCAATCGGCGTACTTGCACAGTAAAATAACTGTTTATAGATAAGATGATTTTCTTCATAACATAAAAATATCAACTCGTTCGCATTGATTGTTTATTTTCATTACAGCGTCCGTCCGGCTGATTCTCTCACGATTCCGCAGGAACGACTGATCCGCACAGTCATTTAGGCATAGGAATATGGACCTGAAATCAATACATTGTGGATATTTATCTACATACTTCACTTATGAGTTGTTGATAAAGGATCTGTTAAATAACTATATAAAATCGAAAGCACTTTTTATTAAATGAAAAAAATGAATTTATAAATTTTATTGTATTCTAATTATTTTTTGTCTTTTATTACTTTGGCGTACTATTTTGTGACATCATTATATACAATTTTTTATTTTTTTGGGAAGTAAAATATCATTTTTAATAATACTGTATTTTTCCTGTACTGAATATTTTTCTCAGTTATATATCTTCTGTTATTTTTTAATCAAAGCTCTACTCGATATTAATCATATAAATACGATCGTAGAACATGCGCTTCAACCATTGGCTTTAGTTATACAATAAAAAGACAAAAGGTCTTCAAGGGAGAGTTAAAACACAATCGCAAATCCGAATAGGGGCCATAGGGCTAGCAGTAAATACGCTTCCGCATTTCGTGGGCTGTTCGTAGCTATTGACAAGAACCATAAACTGTACGTGTACCTCCGGCGACGCGTACAACGTCAGGAAGGAAGAGAGAGAAGAAAGAGGCAGCGAGAGAGTAAGACGGAAAGATAATGCGAGACAGCCACACGCGGGAGCCAGGCTTCTATCCTCGATAATGCGAGCCGTTCGATGCCTCGGGCGTTGTGTTTGCGATAGGAGGCCGTTCAAGGCTACCAGTTTCCTTCTCGAGTCTTAGATCCCGATCCCTGCTGCGGGAGCATCAATAGGAATGTCTTGGTTGTGTAGGTTCCAACAATACAATATTGCACGTAATATTGTATTATTCCAATAATACGATACGAACAGTGGATATTGTACAACATACTAGTACAACGAGGTATTTCTTGAACATAGCAGAAGCATCCATCAGAACGTTACTGAAAAAAAAGATCATAATTGATCAAATTAGAATTTGGCCAATTTGTCACTTAGTGTTAGTAGAAGAAATGCGAAGCGCTTTCGCTTGAATCGTAAACAATTAAAAACATAAAGTAACGAATTAAACGAAGTTAACATTAAACATACAGTAAGTAACATACGTAAGCATTATCAATAAATTAAAAATAAAGAAATTGGAATTTTTGAAATTGGTGGAAGGAGTGAATCATAGCAACGTCAACAAATCATGTGTCTCATTGGTTCTGATTTGAGTGCCTCTAGAAAAGGTTGTCTCGTCGTACGAGAAAACACAACACAAAACGCATGATAACTATAATCTCCCTGGTCCGACCTAGCGCAAACGCACGTGGATAATTAATTTATAACACCGTAACGGTACCAGAAAATTGCGACCTTGATGGTTGAATGTAGTCGACAAGGGAACCCCACCGTGTCTGCCACAATGCCGGCTGATGCCGGGCTTATTTGTATCTTCAAGCCCCACGATAATTCCGTTTCTTCGCGTTACCGGCCGACAGCCGCGGCAGCGGTAGCTCATAATAGTTTCTAATGAAAACCTTAGCCAATTACATAATGCTGGTTTCCGCAGATCTTCTTGCTCTCGTCGCCGATGGACGATCATCTTCGTGCGAGAAAGTGCTCGCCTGGTACGAATAGTAATGTTAATGGTAACAATATTGTGTTTCTCGGAATCGCGGAAATTGCTATCCCGGATTCCGCGTTCCGTCTTTCGTTTTCCTGAGATAGTAGCGATTTCTCCACGCCTATCTTCCTTAAAATCATAAATCTGTTTACATTTTTTTACAATTTAAAATGTTAGATTCTAAAAGAGTATTCTCTTGATTTTTCGCCTATATTATCATTTTGCATCGAAGCAACGAATACAGAACGAAATATTGTATTTCAAAGTATCTCTTATTTTCTATATTTATTATTTTTCCATTTATTCTTATCCCATATATTAAAAAAAGTTCCATTATGTTTATTAATCTCAAAATTTACAATTATTAATTGTATAATAAACAGAAAATTAATTTCATTTATTATTATGCATTTATTATATCATATTAAATCAGCATCTGTCTTCAGATTTTCCGAATATCCACTCTTCACATTTCATTATTTTTGTTTAATTCAAAATATAGCTATATCCGCTCATCATAAGTGTAACAGATAGTTTAATAGCTGGATTATTAGATCTTGGATATGCAATTTCATATGGGTTTGCAACACCGACATGGTGGTGCCCATCATCTCGGTGATGTTGTTGATGTCAGCGGCGATAGCTTGTCCATTCTCGTCCGCGTGCATCTTTCCCGTCCGCGGCAGCGAGCGTTCGTTTTAAGTGCATGTTACATGTATACACGTGTGTACGAATGTGCGAGGTACCAGCCGGTATTACACGTCCGTATTACGCGTAATGATAGACCAGGACGGTTCCCATTAACGCTCGGAGCACCCGCGTTTCTACGGCGCGATCGCCTTCTTCTAAATGGCCACCTAATTACACGGGGTACACCGAAGACGGAGAAGGGCGGCAGTTTCTCTTTTTACTATACATAAGGGCGAATGCCATAATATCAAAATTATTCGTTTAGGAGAATATTTTAAACAATGCGTTTAAATTTTCATAATTTATTGTTACGAGTCAACATTATAATGTGAAACTATGATGTACATATAATATTTATGAAATGAGCTAAGGATTACAGTTTCTATGAATTTTTTTGTAAAATTTTAGATACGAACGCTAATCGAATCAATTCTATGTAATATCATATTAAATATAAATTAATATTTAATGAGTAAAAGTATCTTACATTAAAAAATAATTTAATTTCGATCAAATATTTAGAAAATTAAATTTCTTCTACTTTTCTAAATTTTTTTCTAAGCGATTATGATTTAAACATGGAACGTAAAATAAAAGTTTGATATTTCGTGATGATAAAAAATATTATTAAATATTAAAGAGTTATTTAAGTTCTGATAAATAATTTAATCTTACTTTTTATACAACCCATTCTTGCCACAATCTTGCACAATCCATTTAATAGGCATTCTACAAAGGCCTGCTTTTAGTTTAGTGTAATCTTCACAAGTAGGCGTAAGGCAATTCTTGGAAGTAGGATGCGCAACGAGAGGGTAAAATAGTTGAACTCGGTGTTTTAACTCCGTCGCCTAACGTGTCATTTATGTACATGAGCAGATTGCCGGCCGAGATCTCGAGAGTGTCCGGTCGGTGCAACGAGTTTGTGCGCTCGAGCCACGCTCGTGTCTCGCGTGCAAAGGTGGCACCTTAGAAACTCTGCCAGTCAATGGTCATTAGGGAAAACGCGCGAGGCAGTTAGCGGGTACCCATTGTCTTTTATGTTAAAGCGCGGTTATCGTTGCCTTAATGTCTGCCATTAATCATATATCGTCGCGCGGTACGCACTCGCGGCTGACCCGTTTTAAAATTAGTTACAAATCGCGGTGCAAGCCCGTCTCGTCGCGGGAAGATTGCAGACGTCGTTGCGTATCTGTAAATAATGCGTATCGACGTATCCACAGGTGATGCGTCCGCATATAACACGACGACGCCACATGTGTTACGGCACCAGTGGCAAAGGAATCCTTGCTGGTGCGCAATCGGTCGGCCGTATAATAAGGCTTCGAAAGAAAAATCCGCTAATAAATTTGCATTGTATTGTTTGCGATGCGAGAATCAATGCCTCCACACGGCGAGTTTTCCATATTATATAACGTTGCATATGACGGAAGTGACGTGTTTATTGACTTGGTGGAACCGAGAGATTGAATCGCGCGTAAATCGGTCTTGCGATTAAATTCCGCGGAGAAAAAACGGCAGAAGGATACAATGTCGATTGTCTCTTCTCGCCTTGCTAGCTGCCTATCGTCTTTCATTTTCATCGTCATCATCATTATCATCATTTTCTTCTAGTTATAATAATTCATCTTCATCTTCCTAGTTAGTATACCGGATTCATTATTTTCCATACCGTATGACTGGAGGCAATCTATCAAACTGTTAATTAATCAAGGCTTATTATTATGCAATGTGAAATGACAATAACATCTGAGGCTACATCGCGCAAGTTCGTCTCTTCAATCTTCGTCTCTTTCTCTTACTTCTTCTCTTTACATTCGCACACGTTTCTACTTCGCATTAAATACGTCTATACTATTTCAATGTTTTGAAACATTATTTTCTGTCAGTTTTAATTTTGGATGTAATAACGAGATTATATACTGTGTATCTCTGGCAAGTTGCTGAAAAGAACAGTTGCGATTCAAAAAGAGGTCATAAAATAACGTAATAATATACGTTCTGTTTTCTTTAAAATCCCTTTTACACAAATTTTATTTTCTTTCTGTAGTATTTATCAAAGATAAACTTTGTATTTCTCGTCTACTAGATAGTTTTATGTAATTTATATTATATTATATATTATATATTTGTGTGAAAAAAATTTTGTACTGTGGAGTGTTTTGCATTTAAATTGGATACCTCTGGAAATCGTTTTAGTAATAGATCGTTCGCACAATAAAACATTCGGGTAGTTGATGTTCGCGTAACGGGAGGTTCTCTTCGTCCTAATAGCCCTTAGACTATCCGCGCCGCGGGCAATGCGCATTGAGCGGTCTAAACGCCATAACTTTTCCGCGAATGCCTCCGCACGGAATAAATCGAATCATTCGCCTTTTCCAGACGCTAATAAATTACATATGCGTTACTCCTGACGCAACCGTACGCGCATTACCTGCCGCGAGAAGTGGCATTATCGCCTACGCGATTTTCGCGAATCCTTGCGACATTCCGTGTGCAGAACGTATTTGCCACACGACGCGAATGTGTGTTGATTAATCAGTATTAGCGCATTGAAACGCGGTAGCCGAGACGACTGTGTTAGCTATTACGATCTTTCACACGACTTCATCGGAATTACCTCTTCTTGCAATTAATAAAACCAGCTAGCTTCGAACTGTGCGACAGCATTCCTCCGACTATTTGCGGAAATATATTTGTACCTCGGCATAAACGTCTGATAGGTGAGTTGTCGAATCTTCATAATATATTTACGATAATTATTCATTAATCTATGAAATATTTGAGGTTCTGTTATAAAGTAATAATTTTTTCTCTCTGTAAGAAGAAGGAGGGAAGAACACTGGATTGAATCTATTATTAATTAATATAATTGAGAATTAATTATTAATTATAACGTAAAAGTTTTATATCCTTAATACACGTTTTCTATAGACACTTTTGGCATGTGTTCACCAATGATTCGTTGAGGACGTTCTTTGTCTACCAGAAGACGAATGACCGGTGTAAGCTTCAATAAAAAACGAGCAACGTTTGGTGCGGTTTTGTCACAGCTCTGATCAAGAAGGGAATCGGCATTTAGAACGAGCGTTTAATCCGTAAAAGGCCGAGGGCTCGTGTCGCCCATGTGCGGTACGATATGCGCCTCCGCGCGGTGTCATGCCCACTTGGGAGGATCCTACGCCGATACTGTCAAGCGAGCTACGCGGAATTCCGCGTGCAGGAAACGCGCGTATAAACGCAGTTTAAAGACATCGAGACGATATTTGCACAATTTTTACATGTCTGTTTTTTTTTTTTTTTCATCTTTCCTCTGATCGCGCGTGATTGACTAGCTTTGCCAGAAATATTCTTTCTAAAATACCGCTATGCCTTATTCATTTTCCATTATGTTAATTAGATACGGATACTTATTAATTATTGTACCATTCCCATCATCATTCAATATATATTTAGATATTGAGAGATATTGATGGTACATCATTATGGATACGCTTCACAAGTTAGATAATTCCATGCTGGATCATTTCTTTAGTAAATACGAGCAGCAGGGATCTTAACTAGAGAATATGCGTTCCGTTACGATGGGAAAGGACGAAAGATGATTCGGGCTAGAATTAGCGGCAGGATTTATTACGTCCGCTGTGTTTATAAAACGAGCTCGTGCGGAGCAACCGAGAAGGAGTCGGCGGTGGCGGCGGCGGTGGTCGTTAAGAAGAAGTAAGAAAGAAATTCTCAGAGGACACGAA
>VBVQ01002265.1:11410-23110 GCA_011636635.1 Tetramorium simillimum | reverse complement strand
GGGGGGAGGTGACTGCGATCCTGTCGAATTTTACCGATTCGAAAGAACGCGGCGAGCCGCCCATCGGAAACGGATTTTTCACAATCTTCCGCGAAATTCGTGTCGCGACGAGAATTATCGGTTTTCCATCGGTTTTCCTTTCGCACGGCGAAAGAACCGCGATTAAAAAAAAAGCACGGACGAATATCAGTACGGAAATCTATCTTACGGGGCGTGTGTAACGAGTAAGATTATTATGTGCAATATAGCGGCAGCTTTGAATCTCTAATGCGACCCGTAACGAGATATATGCACAGAGAAAATAATGTAACGCTCGCGCTCTCTTTTTTTTTTCGTCGCGCGCGTAACCGACTTTGACTCGCTCGCCGACCGTGCGACCGTTAATGGAGATGTAATATTTAAATGCGCGACCGGCCGGCGTTGCGTAATGAAATTATTAATAATAACGATCGCGCGCGCTGCGGTTCTCGTAGTTTCAACTGGTTATTAGATTTTAATCGCACTCTCTCGCGTCGCGCCGCGCCGCGCCGCGCCGCGCAGCTTCGCGCTGTGCTGCGGAGGGCGAGAAGAAGTACGCGAAGCAGGATTCCCCGGTAATTTTTTCCGGGTGCCGACACAGAGGCCAACCGGCTATTTAAAAGTGATTTTCCCCCATGAGAACGGAACCTCGAATTATGCGAAATTACCCGCTGGAAGGTGTAAATAAATAAACGTCCGTACGCGTAACTAGTAACCCGTTATTACGTGTCGCCCGGCTCGGCACCGACGATCCAACACCCTGAAACATCCCTCTCCCCCGCTCCCTACCAACCCCGTCGTGTCATCACCGAAGCCTCCCCCTCTTTCCCATCGGTAACACCACTGGTAACACTGGGTGGATATGTCAATGCGGGGAATCACGCTAAGCTCAATTCCGGGCATTATCATTCTCGCGCCGATACGCGGCCTAACCGCCCGATGAGTCCATTAACAACTACAGTTATCGTTACGCGATGGTGTACGAATCCCTCGTGAGTTTCGTAACCGAGCGTGTAGGTATTGAAGCGTCACGCGGTTATGATCTTTGGCGGGCGATTTTTTTATAGAGACGTCGCTCGTAAACTCGGTTTTCATCGAAAGCACATCCGTCGAAAAATATATCTCGCGTTACATTTGGGTATCTTAGAAGATAGCGCGGAGCCGGGAACTATTAGGCTCCGATGTGTGTGGTACGGGGCAGGAACGGTGGAAAGAGGAGGAGGCGCTTGTGCGTATGAAAGACGACGAATCCGCAACCCTCGTAATACGAGTCATCGTAAAGTAGCATTCTCTTGTAAGTCCTTCTGTCGGTCGGCCCGGCTACCATCTACGGCTTTCTATTATGCATGCGTCCCTTATTGGCAGTAAACGCGCGCCCTCACCCTCCTTGAGCTGCGCCGCCGCCGCCGCCGCCGCCGCCGCCGCCGCCGTCATCGTTCTACCCCATTCCCCAGTATTCGGAATTACGGTCGTAAGCATATTTCTAATTATAACATCGCGAGGCGAGACCACCACGAGGACAGACGGAGAATTCCATAAATTATGCAGGAGCCGAGACTAACGCCTGAGCACTTTGCCCGGCAGTAAGAACCACCCTACTTTCTTGCAGCGAGGGACGCGCTGATGAACGAGGGATGGGCGTTCGCGACGCGGAAGTACAGCCCTTTTAAAGCGATTTATTGGCAGTCGCCGGCGTAACACCGCCGCCAATAGTTAACAGCACTTCCGCAAAAGCGGAAAAAAAGGGATTAAACGTTTCGGAGTAAAGATTAAAAAGTAACGCGGTCAGTAACCGACATATCTCACACGGGCTATCTTGTAAAAGCGGATTTAATTAAAAAAGTACAAGCGGATTTAATTAAAAAGAAACGTTGTTTAACAAACGGGAGAAAAATCGCCGGGCACAGCTAAAAGCCGAGTATGTAAGCAACGTAATAAACGAAAAAACGTGAATTGAAACCCGCGCCGGGTACGTATTCATGGCGACGTTAAATGAACATTGTGGCGCGATCGGGCGGAAAGTTGATTCGAGTGGCGTTATTAATGCCGCAGCACGCTCCGCGCTCGCGCACGCTTAATTCGATAACGTGCGGTGCCTTTAAATTTTGATTTGTCATAACGAGAATTAACGTCCGCGTTAAATGCGTTCGTCATCGCAGCCGCGTGTGTCAATTCGCGCGGCGGTTTGCGCGCGCCCGCGCCCACGCCCGATCCGCTCCATTCGAGCCGCTACCAATTTGGCACCGAGAATGGTCCATAGTCATTAATGGGTCGTACGCGTTAACGATTATGTTTTCGGCTGTAATCATCGGATCGATTGTACCGATCGTCCGAGTAATAAAGCGTGATAGGGAGAGGAAGGGAAAGAGAGAGAGAGAGAGACAGAATGCGCTTTGCGATGAGCGAGCATGCCGATGACAATGATGATGGCACAATCATAATTGCTGGGCGCCGTAACTTTTGCGGTCATCGATGATCCCGTTCAATAGTCACGTTTCCGGCGCGGCCATCATTTTCGATGGGCCCGGCTCAAACCCGCTATTATAGCTACCCTGTTTTATAGCAGGTGCGCGAACATTTTTGTTACATATTTATGTGCGGGGTGTATACTGCAATTTAAAGGCCGTTTGCGCAGCGTCAAGTTATAGTATTAATTTATTGATATTGCTAGATACACAGATATCGTATTATGGATCGCCATGATTCGACAGTTTTCCCGACGAGACTGCAAACGAGACCCGGTCCCAATAATTAACGGCATCCTAGAAGCTCCGATCTCCATAATCCATTTGGAATTTGGGCGATAGGCCTCGGCGAGAGTCTTGCTTCGTCGACGCGCCCGAAGACACGCTCGATTACGCGATTACGGCATTCGAGCAATTCGTACGCGCGTGGCGGCAGGGCGAGGCGAGGCGGCAGGGACGAGGGAAAATCGCAGAGGTCGGGAACCGGGTGGGGGCGGTTGAGACGAGGGCAAGACGGTGGAGCTAAGACGTTCGCGGTTTCGCGCAGGAGGCCGACGGAGGTCCTTCGCCGTAATTACGTTAACCGCAACCGCCAAACGCCCGAGTACTGCCGGCACGAGGGGGTCCCAAAGTGCCCTAACCCGCGGGCTCGAACCTACCACTTCGTTTACCCTTACGGCCGTTCACCGTCGAATTAGAGACGCGCGCAAGCCTGGTCGGGATCGCGAGTTAACTAGAATTACTACGCGCCTTCGTGTCTGCAATTTATTCGCAGCGTTCCGAATTAGAAAATGGCTCGCACTTTTCTTCCGGTGAAGGGAAACGCACGCTAAAGTTGCGCGATCCGCACAAGTCGCCGAAGGGCAAAACTGACTCCCGGTCGATGACGCGTCTTCCACGGCAACCGCCGGCCGGAAGCAAGAATACTCGCCCGTTACGTCTACGAGCATTGGCCTATTGACTATTTCAAGAGGGTTGAACCGGCCGCCGTGAACAAACCTCCCCTCCGACCCGTCGCCGCGGCTCTCGCCGGAAACACATCTCTACGCGCACATTGAATTAGTAATGGCGGAGGTCTTAGAGCCGAAGGGACTTGTAAGCTGTAATTGCATTAATCGCGGTGATATTTTGGGCTCAGGTGCCTTCGCGCCCGCCACGGCTCGTTAATAGCTGCCATTATCGTTCCTGCTTCTGACGTAGGACGAACTGCCGTTGCTGCACCCGAAACTCCGCCTGTCCCGAAACTTTCGCGATGAACGCCCGTGAATCGCTCTGACAGTTAGGCTTCTCCCCGGCAGAGCCTGACCCCCTCCTCTCCCTCCCCCCGCGGGAAGTGGTTTTCGTCGGGCTACACGTGAGGCTCTAACGTTCGAGGAGGAAATTATTGTAGCGTTTCGTTTGATTATGAAAGCGCGTTTTGCTCTGCAACATCTCTCTCTTCGCCGACCGTCTCGGGGCCCCATCGTGACTTGTGCCTCGCGCAACCACGACGTCGAGATAATTTACGTCTGCCAAAACATACACGATCGCCGATTACACGCGTTTGCGCGAGGGAAGGTTCATCGATCCCTCGATACTGCCCGTGTAGGATCGAATCGGCGGTGGCTCTCGTCCCAAAGAGAGAGAGAGAGAGGGAGCGGAAGAGAGGCGCTTTCGTGCCGCGAATCACAAAACGACATTATCTCGCCCTCGATCGCCGACGACGTGTCCACTCGCGTTCGGGGACGAGATCGCGGGGAAACGGAGGAGAGGGGGGGGAGAGAGAGAGAGAGAAAGATAGACGGAGAGGAAGAGGAGATCCGAAGAGAACACTCGCCCGCACGCGTGTATGCGTGCGTAGAACAGAGAGGACAGGTTACGTCGAAACATTAATCTCTCGCGGTGGCAATATCGGGCCGATGATATTCGAGGCACGAGTATTATACGAGACGGTGTCATTAGTTCGCGGTGTGTGCGTGTGGCCGAGGTGGAGAGAACGAGAGGACGAAAGAGCGAGAGAACGAGAGGGACGGAGGGCACCGCGGCTGGGTGTTTGTGAAGGTGGCACGCTCATGTATGTGCGTGCACGCGCGCGCACGACGTTGCCCGGTGTCGGACGGTAGTATCGATATGCAGGACCGTGATAATCGATTGCCGCATTCCTCGAGACGGAGCGACGTTGCGCGCTTTGAATACGGCCAGAGGGAGGCCCTCGATCGTGCACGACGCATACGAAGCGAGCGCGCGCTGCAGATACGCCTCTGTCATATCCCTCACTTCTGCCACTGCATCCCCCGTCGCTCTCTCTCTCTCTCTCTCCTTCCCTCCCTCCCCGTCTGTCACGCGGCTGTTCGCACGTGTGAGCGATCCAGCGCCCACGCGATCCACTGTGAGATCCATCTCCTCGAGCGCCCGGCTTCTCCTCTTCCTCTTCCTCTTTGCTCGAGGCTCGATCTCGAAAATTGCTTTTTCATCTCGCCCCGTACGCGAATTCGTCACGAGCCACTCGACACCCCGGCGATACGTCGGCGAGTGTATCGGAGTGATCGAATATATCGGGCAGGCCCTACCGGATCTTTTTACTCACCCGTTAGCCGCATTGGTATCGATTCGTCTCGTAAGGCCTGCATCATTATTGTATAGTTGTTAACCCTTCGTTGCGGGCGTCAAAATTTGCGACACGAGTAGCCGAGTGGAATGTAAAAAAAGACGCCGTGTAAATTATTATTCATAAGGGATCAGTGAAAAAGTGAAAATCTTTAAAATTAATTTGTTATTATCAATTCTCATACATTTATAAATAGGGTAGCCGAGATTTATTTCTTAATTTGTGTTTTTAAGTATAGTTGAAAATAAGAAGGTAGCGTTGAAATTGAAAAATTTTAGACGCAGCAGAAAAATAAGAGTTCTGGGATGTTTTATACACCCCCGGCGCACAACGAAGAATTAAACTGTCGAAATATTGTTCTTTTCGTCTACACTCGTTTCGCGCGATGACGCGAAAGATGTGATGCTGCCGAACGCATGATGATGACGCGTCATCGCGTGTATTCAGTCAACAGCTGTCATTTCGCGATCGCCACAGGAAGGGTCCTATGCTTCACTTCTCTCTCTCTCTCTCTCTCTCCTCTCTTCTCTTCCCTTTCCTCCCTTTCTCTCTCTCTCTCTCTCCTCTCCTCGCTCTCGCTGTGGTCGCGCTCACTCGCCGCCCTATAACGCCCTACACCCTTGCGCATCTCCCTCTCTCTCTCTCGCGGCTCGGTTATTGTTCACGTTAATTGATGCGTTATGTTTGATGCCGTTGTGATAGCCATTGTACGCGGGGTGTCCACTGATAACTGAGTTACCGACTGCGGCGGCCGGAGTGCACTCAAACCTAATTATCTCGGCCCAACTGCGACTGCCGCATTGCGTTGCCAACGCCGTTCGTCCCCGGAGTCATGCGCGAGTGTTTCCCTGATGTCGATGACTCGCTCGCGTCCTCGCCCACATCGAAAGACTTGCGTTAATGCGTTTTTTTTTTCTTGCGCGGTGAAATTCGAACGAGAATCACGAATTCGGTTTCAAATAAATGGAAAAGGCAGAATCGATAAACATTATTGTGAAGAGAGCATGTTCATTGAAGATAATTTCGACGATTGTTTTCTTAGTAATTTGTAATTCTGCAAAGAAAAATGGAGCCTCCTTACACCGGAAGCTAAACTATAAATAGTGCGTGGAAGGGACTGAGGAGTGTTTGCCCGAGACAGAGAACAAAGTCTCTTCCTTTCCACGCCGTGATTAGACAGGCCTTCCAATTAACTGGTCGAAGGTGCTTTTCGGGCGCAACCCTGTCGTAAACTCGGCTTCTTTACGCGCGCGAACGGAAGCTCGCCACGATAAATTCCGAAAATCAATTCCGCCGCAAACGAGTCGTCCCTTTGGGCCCTCTCTCGCGGTAGGGCCCCAAAATGGAGGTAAACGCCATCTTCGTACTTCCCGACGACGTCAAAAAAAAAAAAGAGAGAGAGATATTTGTTGGCGTGGCGCGGCCGTTGCGTCGTTGACCGAACATCAGAAGTCAGCGGCATCGGAAGGCTACCCTTGGCGTGGCGTTTTTTTCGGCGGCCCCTTTAACGAAGAATATCTCCCCGTCCGCCGCGCGTCTCTTTATTGTCCGGCGAAATTTACGATCGACACCGGGAGTCGCGAGGCCCCCGCAATAATTCGAGCGTCGTGGATGCGCGATGGGCGCCCGGCGCGTCTACGCCTCGGGGCGACTGCCGGCGAAGAAAAAAAAGAACGTCGGCAGCGCGCGTTAAGCACTTTGTGGTAACCGTCGCTTCGTATAATTCCTAAATCGCGGCGACGGCACCGAGCCGGGAGTCGCGAACCTCGCGCGACGACCGCGACGGCGCGGCGCGGCGCGGCGGTCCGGCGGGAACGGCCTTCCGTTACGAAACGGCGAAAAATATTTATCGAGGAAATAGCCAATCTCTCGTTATAACCCTCCCCCACCGCGGGCCCTTCCATTCCGACGACAATACTTTCGACGCCGCACGTTCCGGGAGATCTCGCCCTCTCTCCTGCCTTCTCTCGTCCTCCTCGGCCTCCTCGCGCTCCTCTCCGCCTTTTTCGTCCCCCGACGTCGTGTGTTCGCACACATATCGCAGAAAATTACATTTTGTCGGTTGTAAAAGGAACGTCGTAAAAATCGTAACGCTGGCGACGCTGACTGCGGTGCACGCCGGGCGAAATTGCACCGGCCCTCCGCCTATCTGTTGGCCATCAACATTGCTCCGTGCTTGATAGACCCTTTGTAAAACGTCATTCTACGAGCTTTTATACTCTTGCTCCTAGGCGGACACGATCCCGGGCCCCGAGTAGTTCTCATCGATTCTCGTTTCTGGCGGTGCCGGTACTTGCGCTACCTGTTTCCTCAGTGCGAGAGACAACCGATGGCGTGGAAAAAGTATATACAAGTACAACGATCGTGATTTTGTTGTGATTTTTTTCCGTAAATAAATATACGCTAATAATTTAGCTTCCGCACGGGCTTTCTGCATCGAGACGCATCGACAAGACGCTCGTTAAAATCACTAATTGTAAGCCCAGTCGCGGCTCGAAAGCTTCAAAAAGATCGCTGTTCACTCGCGTCGTAATGCAGTCGAAGAGTGATCGCGGTGGTGACCACGTGCGCGCGTATCGGTCCTTCCTTGTATCCGTATAGCCGGTAAAGCCCCGGTAATTAAACTCGGGGAACGTCTTAGATGCAGAATGTACTTAACACAGGGCGAGACTCGCTCACCCTCTCACTTTCGCCCTACCGATCCTTGGACCATCGCGCAAAGGGGATCTCCCTGGGAAAGGAGCGAGAGAAGAAGAGCAGTTCCAAGCGGAAAGGGATCGAAGCGTTTCCTGCTATCTTCGTCTTTTCGTCGTCGTCGGACGTTGATGGGTTTTCCACCTCCCCCTTTCCTCCCCCCGAACTAGGACTTGGCTGCTCAAACCTGGCCAGTTTCGACTTGAACTACGGATCTAGTTTCCAACGCCCGGCACGGAGGTAAAGGGAGACGAGAGGAGAGAGAGAAAGGGAATGACAGGAAGTGGAATGGGGCGAAGAAGCGAGAGAGACAGAGAGAAAGTCGAAGCTGGCTTCCATCCATAGTCTCTCTCCTGGATTTCCACAAGTTGGCGAACTTGCTACTACCGGGCAATACTGTTGTTAACTGAGAAAAAGAGAATCCTATATATTCTTATATATTTTCACATTAATATATTCAAGTTTGATTGATTTCTTGTATACATGGACACACACATTTTTATTTAATTTAAATTTTTCATAAGCTATTATAGGATAGATATTTTGTAAAATTGTATTTCTCGTAAAATTAACTTGAATTGGTTTTTTTAAGACGACATATCGTGACAAAATGTTACAATGATACAAATTTCAACATTATCGAGAGATTTGGAAAGGTAGACGAATGGAATATCACGGAGGCTTCGTGCCTGATTTAACGAGGATTTAGAATACCAGGTGCGAGGCGATCACAGGGCTTAGAAACTAATAGAGACATATTCGAATGAAGGAGTAGGTTGGTTCCCGGGGATCCGCCCTAAGTCGTCGCCGCGACGGTGGCGAAGCGTTATCGGAGTGTGCTCACGGGATTGATTCGTCGGTGTGTTCGTCGACTGCCCTGGCGGGAAAAGCTCTTTCTCTCTCAAGAGAGAGAGAGAGAGAGAGAGAGAAAGGCGGAGAGCGACGAGGAGTAATAAAGTAATGGCCGCGCCGCCGCGTCTTCTTACGCCGCGCCGCGGCTCGCCTTCTTTCCGGCGAGGAGAATAGATAGAGTCCCGCAAAATAACGCCCAGGTAGGAGACGGTGCTCATTCACGACTCATGGGCGACGCGACGGTTTCACGTTCCAAAGCGAGACACCTTTGCCGCTCACGTTCCAATGGAGACTCGTCTCTCGCCTCGTCTCCTCGTCTCTCGCCTCACCTCGCCTCGCCTCGCGTGTCAGACTCCGACGTTCCTCCGTAAGTGTCTACCGCGCGCGTTCGCTTTTCGAAGCGCCATGGTAGCGGGCTTTCAGGTGCGAGACCCTCTCGACGCGACGGCGACACCTCCGCCGATCGCTGTTTCACAAACGAACTCGGCCTCTCTCCTCTTTGAATTCGAGACACCCGCCGCGCGTACAAAGTTGGCTACCGCTGATTGTAATTACTCAGCCCTCTCGGTTAACGAGACATCGGCCCGCCGCCGCCGCCGCCGTTGCCGTTGCCGTTGCCGCCGCCGCCGCCGCCGTCCGACGCGGTATGATGGATCGCTCGCTATGCGAACACGGTGACGAAAATCGTCTCTCCGTCGCTTCCGTGGAGAGTCTCTCCCTTGTTTTCGCATGAAGGGCGCGTCGAGTAGATGGAAAAAGGAAGAAAGAAAATTAATTAAGTCCGAATTCCGCGCCTGCGTACTTCTGTCACCCTTTATCGACAAGGGAATCAAAATGTAGATATTATTTAACAGTCGAACCAGTCGACTGCGCGACGAAAGTTATTTACGAGGAAAAGCGCAATTAAGCTCGCCGCGCGACACCGATCGATTCTTCAAACGTGTCTTGACGTGGCGTTGCGGCATCGAAGGGGGTAGGTCGTTCGGTAATTGTCGGCAAATATTAATAACTGTTGGAGGGGAACGCTCCAGCACTCGCGCGCGGATTCAAAGAGAGCGGAGAGAAGAGCGAGCCGCGGCACGGGGCGGGGGAGAAGACGTCGACTACTTCGCGAGGGTGAGCCCGTCGAACCGGTTATACTTGAGAGCAAATACATAATGCCTCGATGATTTTCCCGCCGGAGGGAAGAGCCGGCCGTGATTGAAATTTGGAAACTCGCTTTGACACAATTATCCGAACCGTTCTGCTCAGGAAAACACTGTGCCGGCAAGCACGCCGTTAACCTCCTTCCCGAGAGAGAAATTACTCTATCTTTCGCGAGAATAGGTTTACGCAGTAAGCTACGCTTAGTGCCGTGCGTGATGGGCCTAGCAAAGATCGTCCAATCAGCCCGGATCAGCGCGATGACAGCTGTCAAACGTCAACCTTACGGTCGATACCTGCGTGCGAAAGCAAGGGGTAAATTGACCTTCACCAAAATTCCACGAAACTCGTTATGAAAGGAAGCCCGAGAGGTGCGTATCATAAGAAGCCCTTCTCCTCACCCTTCGTCGTACCGGACTTATTCATCGCCGATCATCGGCATCACGTTCGTGATAGTACATGACACTATATGCAAAGTAAGACGATATTAGTCATATCCGTTATCGACCCAGATCTTGCGTATTCTATAATTGCGGGGATCAGTAATCTTCCTCAAAGATTCTTAATCGATTAGTGGATGGCGAAAGAGACGATAATTAAATAAGATATTTTCCGGCAAAACAAACGTTTAGGATGATAAATCGCATTGTTTGCAAAGTCAGATTCGTGCAGGAAAACGTGGTAATTTTGCCCCGGCATCAACAATTTAATTTGATTATATTCTTTCCTTAATGTAACCGCAACCACGGACGTTGCGTATGGTGATTGTTGTTATTCGCTAATACCTGGATACTGTTACGCAGAAATATTCTAGGCGTACGTGAATCCTTATCAATCTATTTATCCGCCGATAAAGCCCGCTCTGTCCATCGATTTAGCGATCTATCCACACCGCATCCTTCCCCGCTCGCTTGTTGGCGAAGGAGGAACGGCGCGACGATACGCATCTCGTTATACGTTAAACAATGTACCCGCGGCAATATTATCTGGGTAGATTGTACCGAGGCACACTCGCACACGGGCACGAATGTAAAACGATTCGTTTCCTTCGATCTACGCTCCAGCCACGCGTGTAACGCGATACCGTATACCTGGTGCACGACGGTGTCGAGATGTCGATCGCCGGGGAGGTCGCTCGTCTTCCACCTGCCATAATTTCGTAGATCCCCGTGTTTCTCTCCCGCCTGTGCGTGCTCTTGTCCCCAGTGTGCCCCCTTGAATTTCGAAACGCGCCATTTTTCGGACGGAGCGACCAGGCGAAACGATATCGAAAGGATACAAGAAGGGAGGAACCGGATGTTGAACTCCGATCGAGCGACAGGAAATAATCGGTGATGGTAAATGGAAACGATTGACGGTGACATGATGTCGACCATTCTCGGGGTAAACTCGAATGGAAGAAGATGTCTTATAAATTAGCGGAACAAAATGAGCAGAACCAATTCTAATTTAGTATATTTATTTGTTGCTAAAAAGTTGCTAAAAAAAAATTTGTTGCTCTGCTATTTTGTTTTAAATGATGTTCCGCTAGAGGAAGATTAAGTTAGCGGAACAATATATATACAAGACATCGGAAGAAGACTAAACTTAAATAACTTAAATAACGAGGATAGAGAGGGAGAGAGAATGGAAATGGTGCGCAAACCTTCCTTTCCATATAGAGAGAAGCAGAAAGAGAAAGAAAGAGTGCGAATGGGAAAATCCTTTCAGTCGTGAACCACGGCGGCGTCGCGCAAGGGTTGAAATTCCCTTTGCTGGATGTTTAATGCGGCAATCTAGGGGCGTGATAAAGTGCCAAACAAATGCCGAAAGGGAATCGCGAAGTGAGCGCCTACCTCACGGCACGGCACGGTCGGTACACCGCTAAACGTTGGTACAATGCTGGCACAAGCTATTACATTGTATAAACACGGCTCTCTGCGGCTCTCCCGCCAGAAGAGT
>VBVQ01002265.1:0-11400 GCA_011636635.1 Tetramorium simillimum | reverse complement strand
AAAGCCACTTCAGAAATTGAAACGTAGGAAGAGAAAACTGTGGTTGCACTCGACAATTGAAACCGCTTTCACCCTTCCACTTCTTCCCTCTATTCGATACTTTTTCTCTCTCTCTCTCTCTTCCTCTCTTTTTCTCTAACCCCCCTTTTTTATTTTCTTTTTCTCTTTTTCCCGACGAGAAGACCACAAAGATTTCGTTCCCTTTGCCGCAGCACTTGAAAGAACTCTCTGTAATCTTTCGCCTTTCTTTTTGGTACGGTCCGTCCGCTCTCTAGCGCAATAGACGGTTCCTCGCCACGAAAAAGTCACGCAACGAAAGTCCATTCGCTCCTTTAACAATTAGTTCAAGAAGAACACAAGCGCGTGTCTGCGCCAGCTCACGAGTTCGACTTATCACGATCACCAAATTTCTCAGAAAATTGCCGAACTTCAGTCAAAATTCATGCGAAAGTAGCCTTCGAGCCATTTAAGAAATAATGTAAATTCTGAAGTCTTTCGCCCCCTCCCCCTCCGTCTCTGTTCTCCTTGGGCACCTATTTTTCCGCTTTTTTGAATCGTGCGTCGGTAGAAGAGAAGAATAACGTTCCTTGCATACTCCCGGATTAAAAGGCAAACAGTCCTGCGCTAGTGGTATGGGAATATACGTACCCGTTGAAAGGAAATTTATGGGAATTAATATTGGCTCCCTAGAGGGAGTAGGGGAGTAGGCGCGGGTAGGAACGGTTCTAGATGTCTCGGGGACTCGCGGAATGCGA
The DNA here is from genome assembly GCA_011636635.1 of Tetramorium simillimum. Classification (NCBI taxonomy): domain Eukaryota; kingdom Metazoa; phylum Arthropoda; class Insecta; order Hymenoptera; family Formicidae; genus Tetramorium; species Tetramorium simillimum. The sequence continues at coordinate 10,645 of VBVQ01002265.1, read as the reverse complement.
CTTTCCGGCATACATCGGAGGGAACTTTAAGAATTTAATTCCTACGCGCGTCGTGCCTCCTTCTCATCTCGCTCGTTCGTTCTTTTTCCCTCTCTCTTTCTCTCTCTCTCTCTCTCTCTCTCTCCGTCCGTGTTCTTTGCACGAAGAAGAGACACGCGGGGCTTTCAGCGTCTTACATGCCCGCCGAAACGATACTCGAGCAAGCTCCACGGCATAATTTCATTCGCCGCGCGATCTCGACCCGCCCTTTGTTCTCCTCTTCCTTGTCTCGCGAGACAAAAGAGTTACTTTTACCTTAACTTTTACCGGTAGATAGAATTCGTATTGTTTCGAGAATCGCGACAAGAAATTATCTGACCGTATCGAAGTTCAGGGATAAGAATCTCCTTCTCTAACAAACAACATTGTTTTGATTTTCATATTCCTGAAATTAAGATAAGAAAGAAGTTTCGCGTCGTGGAGGGGATAAAGAAAATAAAGTTCTTTAACGGAACTTTGCGACTCAAGATTGCTCGCTTTTCGCAACTTTAGTCGCCGTGACGCGGCGGAAAAATCCTTCCCCGTATCTCCGAGAGAAACGTATATCGCGTGACATCGCCCGTATTGGTATCGTCACGAAGCGAGAACGACTTGCGTAGCAACAAAAAATCACCATTAAGCCGCCGTACGTCTCCCCGGGGATGGACCCTACATCATATAGGTGGCGGAGGAAGAGGTATTAAACGTACAAACGCGATAAGCTAAAACACTTCTCGTCGATGCGCTCCACGGGGTCTCTCCCCATGTCACCCTTCGAATTCACCTCGGTACGCGTCGCGTATACGTCCTCTTATTTCTTTTTTTTAGGCATTTAGGGAAAAATACCCAGGAAAAATGAAACGTCATCATCGACTCGATCACGTGTCCCGCTTACGAAGGAGACAGGGGAAACAGCGGGGAATGCATGCTGCGCGAACCGTCGTGTTGCCACGACGAACGAGAGAAAAAAAATACATGCCGTGGCTTTTAGTTGAATAAACATCGCGCAGATATCGCATAATCTATGCACGCATGACGTATCTGTTCGGGGAATCGATATCAATTAAATTGACGCTGTATTAGAATTCGTATGCGTAGCGCGTGTTTACGCCAATAAAATATTTTCTTTTAATCTTTTTGTTCGATTGTAATACAATCGGAAAAATAATTGCTGGTAAATTATAGTTATCTGCCTTGCGCGAATAAAAAAATTGTGTCTTATTGCACGAACATAATTCTTCGCGCAATCTCAATGGACTGAAATTGTAAAAAGAAGAAACATCAAAGTATACATATATATATATATATATATATAAAATAGTTTCTCTCTCGCGTATGTATACACGTCCTGACGGCCGTTTAAAGAATACCCGGGGATTAGAAGTCGCAGTCATTTTGTTTTATCGACTCGAGCCGCGATTATAGCGATAACCATCTAACCAGTGTTTTTCGGACTCGGCATCACCACCACTAGCTCTGCCATCTCGGCAACACCACCCATCATCACTAGCACGCCGTGGCGGACGGCAAACACGATCCGTTTGATTCGACTATCATCCCTCTCGGCCCTCCCACCCTGGTCGCCGCTTTCCCCTTCGTCTCGCTTAACCTTTCCGTGCCGCTTATTTTCTGCCAGAAAGCAATATCCGTTATGGCCAATAAACGCAACCGTATCAAAGTAACTGACGATCATTCGTCTGTCCACGTTGTACGTCGAATGTCCAGCGAGAATTATGCTCCTTTTAAGGAAGAAGCTATCGATTGCCTTTAATAAATTAATAAGAAAATTGAATTGTACTCTCAAAACGCAAATAGAATATTCCTTAGTATTTAGTTAAATGGGATAGAAATGCAACTTTATTATTATTATTTTAAAAATATTTTTTTATAGAATTTTAAAATATTTTAAATATTCTTCGATATCTGATAATGAATTTTTAGCTTTGTTCGACTTTTGATTGTTTTTTTTAATTATCTGTGCACTTTCACGCAGCTTCGGGGTGGACTAAAAAAGGGAAGTTCTTTCACAGTTTCGGTAAGATCTGCGGAGGTGTAGATTCCCGCGCTGTAATGTTTTTGCCCCTCGCCGAGGGTTGGGCACCCTCGTGCGCGTCGCGTTCTACCCTATAGCCACACGTATCGGCCGCACTCTCGGCGTTCCTCCTAGTCTCACCCGCAACGGAGCACATAATCCTGATATCTGTCGGTTTTCGGGCAATAAAACACGCGTCCCATACAGACGGAGGCCCCCGAGAATCACTACTGCTTCCGGCTGATAAAGAAACGCGCGGCGCGATATCGGGTAATCGCGTCGGCCGATGTCATCGGCTTTTTCGCCATTTTCTGAAAATCGGCAGTCGGACGGGACGTAACGGAACGACGACGTAAGGAAAATCTCACGATTTCAGAAACTTGAGAGAAATTCTAAACAAGCTCCGCAAGCTACGCCAGACGGAAATTAAGAGAATATTATTATAGAGAAAATATAGTAATCACACGGCGCGAAGAGTGCGTTGTTTAGGTCGTTTAGATCGTTATCCGTTTGCCTATCATTGAATATTACGCTTATCGTGATTACGACTGTCCGACGCCTGTCCCGCCTTTCGAGCGAGGCATCGCGAGTCGGTCGCGCTAATGCATTCGCACGTCGCAAAATACCCGGAATAAATCTATAATGTTACCACGGACGTGCATCTTTATTTCACGACATTACAGTATCGGATCGCGAGCGCGCAAGCAGTGCGCTGTTGAAAATTATTGACCATCCTGGCCTACCTAAGACCGAGCGAGACCTCCCTCCTCGGTCCGTGAATACTTATCGGGCGGATCGAAGCGCTCAAAAGATCCGCTCGGTGGCCGCGAGGCAAAACGCCAGGCTATTCGGCTATTACGTTTCTGCATACGGGAGAGAGAACCCGGTAACCAGATCGGGTGGTCTCGAATGACCCGCGCGCTCACCCGGGGAGTAAATATTTTCATATTATTTTACCCGTGTAATTCAAGCGTCGCAAATCTCGGCTCGTCGATCGCCCAGTTTCGGCCCCGGAGATTCTCCGTCGGAGATTCTCATGCTGAAAATCTCCCGATTGCACATCCGTTTCCTGTCGGTAATAAGCCTCGATAATTCTCGATCGCGCGCGCGCGAGTTCTTTCTCTCAACGCTCTCAATCCGAAGCGTTATAAACGCGGCAAACAAAATAGCAGCGCGCACCATTAGGTAAGCACGCGGACGAGGTGAAATAGACGGCGGATGTTAATAGGTAATATAGGATAAATTAGTTTATCCTACGAAAACATCCCGGCGAGAGATGAAACAGATCCGCGGCGCGCGATCTCCATATATCGCGCGCGATATATTCGGCCTCGGGCGCGTTTTGCCGAGTCTATTCACAAGACGCGGCGGATATTCCTGCGAATATCGCCGGATGCCACTACCCTCATTTTCGGATCGGATAAAAGAATAATACGCAAAAGCGAAAAAGCTTTCGACTTTACGACGGTTTATAGCGTAGAGAAAGGAAAGCAGTTAGGGTAGGGGAGACTGAAAAAGGGCAGAGCGGATAAGACGGCTGACCCTCTCGGGATGTTTCCACTCGCAAACTGGATTTCGATGACCGATCTCCATTTCCATATGGGTCGAGCAGCGAGCAGGAGGGTGGCGAGAGCCGCCGAGAAGTTGTCACCGGGAAATTGATATTTGAACGAGGACGCAGCCCCATCGACCGCGGCGACGAAGGGCCGGTCGAGCAACTTTCGCCGCGCGCGTCCGTCGATTGTTGCTCGTCGCTGACTCGCGGAATTCGGAATCGGTTTCGGAAATCGATTGGTCGTCCGCGCGCGGGACGTGTGCGTATATTTTTTCTCCGCCGATGTGGCGATTTTATAACGTCGGTTTTGATTTTTTTCGCTTCGCCGCGAATCGACGAGTCGGCGAGAGCGGAGCACGCGTCGTAATTCTTCTTTCGAGTTAGTTTCGAACGGAGGGGGACCCTCCGAAATTAGCATTCGCACAGGATGCACGGTCTAACTACTACTATCGACGTTGCCTCCAACTATAATCGTCCGAGTGGGTACGGGCTAAGTGTAATATTATTCCACACACAGCTCACAGCATGGATATCGAGAGCCGTAGAGCGCAGATGCTGTCCGACGGAGAAGAGCAACGCGAGCGAGCGCGCGCGCGTTGCTGGAGCGACCCCGCGGCTTTTCTAGTAGGTGCCTAAGAACGGTTCTACACCCTGCCGTCGCACGGGATAACGGGTGTTTCGGTTGGTCTCGGGACCTCGAGAAACGCGTCCTGTGGAGATTACGAGCTCGTCCAGACGCTGGTCCGTCCGCCTTCATGAATCGTAATTACGCGTTTACCGTATACACGCGCACCGTCTTGCCCTTTTACGCAAATCGAATTTCTTCGAGGGGTAACAACTCATAACCGTGAGCGTCGGCCGATGTCGTACGCGCGATTAATTCGTGAATATGGATAAATTACACGTTACCGCGCCCAGATTGAGTTCAGCCAGTCTGACGGACAAACGAAAAAAAAATTGTCATCGAGACGGAAAAATCGCCAGGTCCCATTAACACCGATATCACTCCTCCGTGGCCGAGGGGCGAAACACATTCAGACATGGAAACGCGCGGGAAAGTAATTATAAAATTGCGATTTATTGCGCGTAAGGTGGAGTTGTCGTGGGAGAAAAAAAAATGTCGATCGCGGTAGCCGGTATTACCGCGGGAACGGGTACGGTGATCGATTTTAACGAACCCGAAGGCGAGCTATTATTAATTTTTCCGGAATGGAAGCCGGTCATTCTTGGCACAGCCCGGGGGCCACGAAGGAGAGCGAGTGCTGCAGGTGGCGAGAATGGTCAATATAACCACAAAATGTAAATCATATTGCTATTCCCGGAGGGCCCCTCACTCTTCCTCTCTATCTCTATCTACCTTTCTCTCTCGACTCTGGGTATTAAACACAGTCCGGGTAAGACGCCCTGGCTCTATATTAGTTTCCGCGGGTTCCTTGATTGGATTCGGCTATTACGTTTCCTGGCCCCGCACTGATTGTTTGCATCCGACAGACACGATCCCGAAGCGTTATCCGCAATCGACCGCGACGATACTTCATGTCATTGTTGATGTATAAAACATATCTTAAAATTTAGCCCAAGAGCGATTTGATCCTCTTGTAGTTACAAGAGCGAAGAATTTGCTCGGAAAATTCAATATATCGATCTAGCAGTATAATTTATAAGTTATTCGACTCGAAAGGAATCCGCGTGGACATCTTGGAATAAATCAATCGCTGCCAGGTTGCCTCCACAGTCTGGGTTAAATAGCTTCAGTATACAACAGTTCTCATACGGAACCCGGCGATTTCTGACCTATCCGCCGCCGCGGAACTCGATATCGGCGATCGAGATCTATCGTGTCCTGTCGGGTGGGCGAGCGTTAAACACACGGTGAACTTGGGGAGGGAGCGAGAGAGAGTCACCAGCCAACGAGTCTTCGACGTGGGGAGTCCACGCCGAGAGCGGTCAGAGGATTTCTGAGCGAGCGCACAGTGGTAGCTGATGTATTTTGACGTGCCCGATGAGAGAGGCCGCTCTCTCTGTTGACTGCATTATCTAATGGACCACCCTCTCCGCCTTCGTTCCCCTTCGGTCTGTCTCTCTCTTTCCCTGTCCCTCCGCCTCTCTCTATCGCTCGTCCATCTCTCTCTCTCTCCCTTCGTCGCGGCCTTCCTGCCCGATGCACAACGACTCGGCGATTTCAGCTATCTGCGATCTACCGCATCGGGAGACGACCGTTCGGCGAGTTGCATGCATCTCGGCTCTGGTTTCATAATCGACCGCGAATTTCTTTCCTTTTCTGTTACGCACCTTATGTAATCGCCGATGTCATCGGCGCACGTATGCAGTAGTCAATCTCGACATGCCGAATTTGTTCCGACGTAAATATTTTCGGAACTATTGGGGACATGTGAATTGGACGTTCAGCGATCTATCTAAAAGCACGAATGCGGGAATATTGAATGATACACGCGTCGGGCTCCAAAGAATCCAATTAAATGCGCTTGGGGATAATTAAGATCGCGCGAGATACACAAGAGGAGGATAGACGCGGATGATAACGATCGAATACCGCGACGTTTTTCCTCCGACGTTCGCAGGAATGCAAGAAAGAAGCCACTGCGTTAAAATCCTGGAACGATATTGCCCCGATAGTTTATACCAGGTTACCAGCCTAGAGATCCGAGCGCGAGTTGTGCTCGATTTGGTTGGGAAAGAAGTTACGCCGCAGTTACATCCAAGGCGAGGTATCGCGCAAAAAGCCCGAGTATCTTCGATGAGTATAACCGAGAGGAAGAAGAAAGAAGAGAGAGAGAGAGAGAAGAAGAGAGGAAAAGACGGAGAGAGAGAGAGGGGGGCAAGCCTCTGGAACGGCAGAGAGTTTTTCGCGACCGGCAAAGTATTGTCCGCCGTCGTACTCTGGCGTCTCGTCGAATCTCGAGAGCGAGATCGTGCGACCGTGACTCTGGAATCATCCCTAAGACCTTAGACCCCCGCGCAGCAACGTCCGCGCCCAGCCATCGCCAACATTGTACCGCGATTCGTGCAATCTCTCCGGTATCCGCTAACATCAAATTACCAGTTCCTCCTCGATCTACGACCTGCTGTCGTCGTCGCTCGATTGGTACCCTCCGAGTTGACGCACCACGTCGGTGGTTTTTTTTTCTGTCAAGTTTGCGCAGCGGTCACGGATGAGCTCGATTAGACACGACGATCCCTGTCGCCGAAACAGCAGCGCGAATTTCGGCGTTCACCGACGATGCCCCCTTCGTGCCGCGATGGCGGCAGAGGAAAAAAAAAAGGAAAAATATGTAACGTATCCGTGTGAAGGAATATTGCCGGGCTGGACTGTGTTTAAGAAAAATCGGGACAATGTAGTCAACCGCATAAAAGGGATCCTGTCTGAGTTTTACAATCATGGGTATCAGCGCGAGGGCCTCACGCGATTGCCTAACAAAGTATCACGGAAGAAAAAGGCTCGTCCTTCGTCGCGGGCCAGCGGGCCAGCAGAGATCCGCCGGATACATTCCTCGTCCTGACGGCCTGGCACCGCGGACGACGTCGTCGGATCCTTGGAGCGGGCAGCCCCATTCGGGGCAATTCTTTGCCGTTTCGCGTGTATCCTTAGTATGCAACGTATGCAGTCGGTTGTTACCGAAGGAGTGGTTTGCTGAGCGGCCAATGGCGAGTGCTCGAGCTAATTCTAGGGTGCCGCCGCCGCGCCATCTTTGCATCATAATGCTGTCCCCCCGTGCCCCGGCGCTCACTCGCTCTCTCGCGCTCTCTCACTCTCTCTCTCTCTCTCTCTCCCCCCGATTCCTCTTCACCGCCCCTCCCGTCACTGCGAGAAGTCTGCCCCCTTCTTCCTCCCTGCTGCTGCCGTCCCGCAACCTCTTCCCTCTGCTCACCTCGTCCTTCTGTCCGCCCCCACCCTTTCCCACTTTCTCTCCACCCTTGTTTCGTTTCGCGTAGGAAAGAAAGAGAGAAAGAGAGGGCGAAGGAGACGAAACGTCAGGTGAAAGAGAAAGAGAGAAAGAGCGAAAGAAAAGGAACGAGGAGAAACGTCTCGGAGGCGCGTTATGCCAAAGTGGATAAGGAGAAGAGTGCACGAGAGGGAAACGGAGAGGTGTACAGAAGGAAAAGGAGGGGCACACGGCCATGGCGAAGAGGTAGAGGGGACGAAGGGGTTGTCTGCGCCTTGTCTGCCGGGAATCAATCACGTATCAGTGATGCTCAACCAGTGGCCACCTGCGAGATACGATCGATAGGATCGCGATATCCACTTACGACGGCTCATCGATGGTATCCGCTGTTACTTTGAGCTGTAGAGTCACGATAGATCCGTGGACGTTCAATTTCGATTCAGTGTCCGTGCGATGCTTGCGCGACGTCCGATCGCACGTATACACGTACATACACGCCCGCACGTACGCAGTGAGAGAAAAGAAAAATTCTTGATATTCTCGCGATGCCGGTGTGTGGCCGAATGAGAAATACATTTGCATCTAAAGTGGATGGATGCCTTTGCAGCAGGCTCAGGACGATTTACTTCCACGGCGGCAATACGATCCTCTGATTACCGTTCCAGAAATGACGCGCGAGCGGAGGGCGATTAAAACCGCGTGCTCTAATCTCCATGCTGTACCGGCGCGAGAGCGAAGGGAAGGTATGTCGTCGTACTCGAGTACGCCCACGGCGACGTGGTACCTACGCCTCGCGCTACCGTCTTACCTGTCAGGGTAGGGTAATGTTAAATCGAGAGAACGCGAGTAGGAGCTACTGTCTTCCGCCGAGCCTACCATCCTGAAGAATCGCGACAGATCCATTTTAGTACATTAACCGACTACGCCAAGGTCTTGACAAATGCATATTTCAACGTAGGATAATACGCATGATTTATTAAATTATCAAAAAAGATTATTTTTTTTTTTACTAAGAACCTTCGATACTTTAAGGAAATGCATTTGCGATATTATTGTTGTGTCTTCGACGGCGTCTCGGAAGAAGGTCAAAGAAATGGAATTATAAATGGAAACATAATCGATCGGACTCTAATCTTTTTGCCCCGTGGTATTTGTTCGCGGGATACAAACGGGCGCAAGAACCGGTCAACGTCTCGTCGGATAGGGACGCGCCGCGCCGTGCCATTATTCGTTGAACCCCGATGCAACGAGGAACGATCAAGACGGAATCGTCGTTGAACAAAGCCGGAGCCCGCGAGAGAGATCGAGCCAAAAGTGTCGAGAGCCGAGATGCGCCCGGCAGAAGATACAATGGCCGGACGCGCCAGTTCGCAATGACGGAAAATAATTAAAGCGGGCAGGGGGGGACTGCCCGTTCAAAGACGCCGACGCAAGGGTCTCGACCGATCAAACCGATCGGCCTGTATGCTGTATCTGAGCGAACCTACGTGCACACCCGTTGCCGTGACGAATTCGCGCCCTCCTACACGCGCATCTAACGTTCGTACATGAGTTTCGACGTAAGTTTGTGTGCGTGCATCACGGTGGATTGATTTCGTGTACGTCTGCATTGGCGACAAAGAACGGGACGTTGGAATCCGGAAAAGAAGTCTGAAAGTACGGCGACCAAGACCAGAATGAATGGCCCGACACGAAAGAACGAACAAGCCTGCCTGCATTGTCGTAATACTTGTGGTCAACAAGTTGCCTTGGAATGCTCCGTGACACAATTTTAAAATAAAGTACGAAGAGAAACTCGATAGATTCTGTCCGAGCTTCGATCGAATCGCGTTCTAAATTCTATACTAAATTTATTCTCTAGAATTAAAATTATCTTGAAAACATAAAGTATCATATTATATAATTTATTTATTTATTTATTTTTTTAGAGAGATTTTATTTCTTAAATTGTATATCTATTTGTCTAAACGATAAATACTGCGAGTGAAACAAATGAAAAAAACTAATGAATAAAACGATATGCAAAGAGCAGTTTTTTTTATTAATCTTTTTCTTATCAAACTTTTTATATGCGTTTGCATATATTCGCATTAGCTTAATACTCATATATTATGCAAACGCGGGAGTCCGATGCAACTCCCTGTATCTTTTTTAGCGGCGTGACTCACTGTGAGAAATCGATAAACGATTCGTCTCGGGCGTTCGACTCGACCGGCTACCGTCGGATCTGCGCACGGTAGCTGACGAGACGATCGGACCCCCGCTTAGGCGTGTACTTTGAGTTTTGGGGCCCGCCGTGCTCGGTGTGAAGCCCCCCGCTGTAGAATGATACGCCAGGATAATTCCATCGGACTCTGACCACGCCGGGGTTCCACCACCTGGGGGACCGGAGATGGTCAGCGCGAATTTGACGCGTATTCTCATCGCGCCGCGCTGCGAAACGCCGTCGTCAACATTCGCGAAACGTATATTACAAAGAATTTTTATCGGTCGTATTATACATGATTGTTATTCCTTTGTTACAGTGGTTTACCAAAAACGGTTAAAGAAGGAACGGAGAGCGAGGAAACGGCTGCAGGAGCAGTTGGATCTGGAGGTCAAGAGGCGCACACAACTGGAGGAGGCCCTCAAAGCCACGGGCGCGTCCTCGGAGCAGGTCAGAGCGATTACCGGTACGTGCGAATCGTCTTCTGTACGAGCGAGTTTTCACACTGGCAAATTTATATCATCCAGATCGAAAAGTATCATTTACCTAAGAAGCTCATACTTGAGAGCTTAAAGAGAAAGAAACGTAAAACGCTCTGTTCTCGCGCTGAAAACTCTTTGCTCCGCGTCATGCTGGAGGAAAAAGAAAAAAAAACGTCTCGTTTTTCATCGCGTAGATTAGACGCGAGAGACGCGGACTATCGCTGCAAATGGACGGGTTTTCTTAGGATTTCGCGAGCTCGTCGTCAGTCTCTCCGTTAAGAGCCCTGGGGGCCAGCGGTGATCTCGGAATAAATTAATTAATACGCCGAGGCAGAGCAAACAGCCTGACACCCGGCAGAATATGATTCCTTACTTATCCCCCTGCCGGCGGTGCAATCCCTCTCCGTCGTCGGCTGGCTGATGGCAGCCTGTTTTCTCCCTCCCCCC
>VBVQ01002264.1:0-26378 GCA_011636635.1 Tetramorium simillimum | reverse complement strand
TCCCAACAGCGGATTCTCATCCGCTGCTTGGTTTAGGGAAATGTCACCTTTCATGTTGAGGACGAGGGAGAGATTCTCCTTTTTCCTTGATCATCTTCACTTCGTAGAAAGTAATCGAGAAGATCGCACGAGAAATCGCCGTCGTACCGTTGCTCACGGTTACTGCTAGTAGACCCGTGTGAATCTGTCGCGTGCGTTCGCGTGTTTTTGTTCAAGCTATACTGGACATTTAAATCTATTTTCGACGTTAGTTTTTGTGAACGCCTTCCGCGGAATCGTGCGTTACGTTCCGCGCGCTGTGAAAGGTGAACTTTTGAATATATGTAAATATAGAACAGATTTGCTTTATTCAATCGTTCCATCTGTCTTCCCGATCCTTGCGCGGTTCACTGACATATTATTTATAAATTTGACATAAGATTTTTACTGACTCATGATATGTCTACCTCCGTCCACAGGTAATGTCACTCCCGTGATGAAACTAGCATCGTCACTTGCGAGAAACGCAATGGCCTTTGCGACTTCCAAAACGTCGACCATTCTTACGCGGTTGAGTGTACTGTCCTCGACAAATAACTTCTTAAATATCATATTGGTCAATGTGCCACTCTCAGAGGATAGGGGAACAGATATTACAAAACCAGGATTCACTGCATTCACTCGCACCTAATGCAATTAAAAAAAATAATATGAAATCACAGTAAATATAATATTATGTGTTATAACAAAACATAAAACAAAAAACGCAGTCGTTATCTTTACCTGCTTCGATACCAGTTTCAAAGCAACGTTACGCGTAAGTCGATTTATGGCTGACTTATGCCTGTAATGTAGCGTACAATCTGGGAAAGACAACGATGGTCTAGTTACGATGGAAACGTTAACAATGTTTCCCTTCGTCTTGGCTAAATACGGCACTGCCAGTTCTATCAATTGGTATATCCAATAAACATCTATCCTGAAAACACACAAAAACATTTATGTAATATCAATATATTTTCAAAAAGGACAATTTCTTTTATTAATACATGTGTACAAACACTGTTGGCGTATTATTACATACTCCTCATACTGTTCCAAGAATCCGGCCTCTGTGCTATCGTTTTTCACACTTCCCGCATTAATAACTAAAACATCTAATTGGTCGTAGTGCTCGATCGTCGACTCGATGATATCTTTCACATTGTATCTATTAGTTAGCTCTCCCGTTATGATAAACGGCTTGGACTGGCCAATATAATGGCTGCATTGCTCGGCTACCTTGTCTAAATTCTGCTTAATGTGTCCAGTTATTGACAGCTTCGCACCAAGCTGAGCCAGACGGATGGCTGTTGCTGTTCCGATTTCTGAATCGGCTCCTGTTATCAGGACAACCTTTCCCGTAAAAGGAGGGTTGACAGAATCCCATATTTTTTGGACCAAGTCCACGCCAGTGGCAATCTCCATACCAGTGGTAAAAACCGGTATTTTCTGGAAAAAATCGGCAAAAATTGGTCTTTTCTATTAAAAATAATAAAATAAATAGAAAACCTTCTTATCGATATTTTAATTCACAGGCAACTCGAGGCGCCTTACAATCCTAGCTACAGTTCTGCGCGAGAGTATCTGAACATCAAAAAACAAATGTGCTGGAAAGAGCGCGCTCATTTGTTCATACTTCCTACAAATCTTTCCAGGCAGCTGTGTTAAAGTTATACAATTATTGATTAGGTTACTGATTATTGATTTTTGGTGAAGTTGTTAGTGAAATTAACATGAGTAATTTGAAAAACGCATTAGGCAGAATATTAGTCATTTTTTATAGATTTTGCCAGTTTATTATTCCATTGAATAAAGTCCGGGACGGTAAAAACCGGAATTTGCCATGATTTTTTCCACTTACTGGTTTTTTCCGTCCAACCTTGCGCAAAGGACATCTGACAAAATAAATAATGTTCTATAACTGTAGTAACATACATGCGGACTAATGTGTTACATATGTTATACGATTTAAGACAGTAACGTTGCGAATTTAAATATATTGTTATTATCAATGATATATTTGCATTTGCAAACTTAATTTGGCTTATATTCGGCAGAAATACATGTATGTATGCGTGCGTGCGTGCATGCGCGCGCGCGCGCGCGTGTGTGTGTGTGTGTGTGTGTGTGTGTGTGTGTGTTTATAATAAAGATTATATTTAATGTGCCGTCAATTTTTCGAGTATTTTTTAACGATTTTTTTTACACTTATTTGTTCTTTGAATACTTGAATATTAATGACCTCGTATTCTCTTGTGCAATTTCTTTTTACGATTATCCGTGTCTTGTCAGAAATATGTTCGCTCTAAATTGGATTAGGTTTTTGGAAGAAGAGAAAAGAGATATTATTAAGATAAAATTAACCCTCAGTTATTAGACTATCAAAATGCACTATTGCTTCAATGCACTATCGCTCATATCTTGGAGTCAAAACAACCAATTTAAAAATTTTTTTTAAATAAAAGTTCAGAATCTCAGGAAAATGAATATTTTAGTTAAAATATTAACAATTAATTTGATTTAAAAATATTTTTGAAAACATCAACATACGTTCGGGTCTGTCAGACCCAGTCTAATAACTGAGGGTTAAGAAAACTACTGTTTCTAATTAAATAAAATAATGCTATATTTACAATTTAACAAATATATGAATACTCACTATGATAATATGATGATATCTGCTTATAAACTTAAACAAATAAAGAATGCGATATTTCGTCTGTGACAGCCGGGTCCAATCTGTACTGACATCAAATAGTCACGATACTCACGATATGTGATAAATGACTAGACACATTCATGTATTTATAAGATCTGCCCCACTCTTTTATTCATAATCAGATACAACGTAATTATGCTTGCGCCAAGTTGCAACATAATGCCAGCACGTTTAGAGTTGTATCTTCGTTGAGATATCATTTGGAATTTGAAGTGATAAAACGATACGCGTATTATAGATATTGTGCCGTTCTCTCGTTGTCAACGTCTGTTTTTCTCAATGCAACAAGTCCAACGTACATTCTCCAAATATTTGGATTATTAACTACATTAGAAGTGATTCTTCCAAATAATTCCAAAGTATTTTGAAGCAAATGAGATGCTGGATTTCCATCCGCATCATTAATATTATTTATTATAGCATTTGTTAATATTTGAAGAACTTGAATATCTGAGTGGCTGTTTTTCAAATCCAAAATACGATGATAACAACGTACAACCTGTGAACAAATTAAAATTGTTAAAAGATATTAATAAGATATTTAATGTAAAGATTTAAATGTATCTGATATAAATATTATAACTAATTTGATTTAAGAAACTATATTTGATTTAAGAATGTATTAACTCTTAAAATTAGTTTAACAAAAATTTACAAAGAATTTGTATAAAAAATTATCACATGTGAATGAATCACATGAGATGATACGTGGTTCCGTACTAACGCGAGTGATTAGTAACAGAAAGGTTCTGGATTCAAATCCCAGTGACTCCACATCTCGTATATACTCCATTTTAGCTCAAACACCTACCGATCAGAAACCGACTCCTCTTTTGGAGGGTTTCCGAAATCGGTAGACTGAAGGGGGAAAGGCACAATATAAGACCTAATCTGAGTGCCACAGAGTCCCCGTTAACATTATTATTATTATCATCATGTATGAATACTTACTTCTGAAAAATATCCCAAATCGATGCTTACGACCATCAAATTATCCCACACTTCCCAACGGTCGTAATTACATTTTATGGCATCTTGTAGAGACTTCCAAGCTCTTGGTTTGTCTCCCAATTTTATGTATGCCTTGGCCAAGTTGTTCCATGCTTCAAAGGTCTGAAATTTTATATAAGAATAATATAAGAATAAGAATTTTATTTAATTTGTATAACTGTACAAATAGAAATATCAGAAATGTATTTACAGATTGTTCTAAGGCACAATAACGTCTATATGCCATAGCAGCCAACTTCCAATCTTCTATCTGCAAGGCTGCATAGCCAAGTCGAAACCACACAAGCTCTTGAATATTATTTAATTCGACTGACAGCTTTAAGTGTGAGACAGCCTCAGCATACTAAAAAATAGATATTAAACAATTAAAATTCAAATAAAAATTTTGGACTGACGATTAGTGACTCAAATACTAACGTCTTTTTTTGCGAAATAATATAATCCCCAATGTTTTTGTGCTCTACTGCTTTTTTCGTCGGATAATCTCCATGCTGTTTCATAATGACTCACATCTCCAGTTGCATCTCCTAGTAGACACCACAATTTCACTGTCGGCTTTTTAGATATTTCTTGCTCAATGATTTCTGCTGCCTGAAAATGTTTGCAAGTTATTTATATTATGTAATCTCTTTTTGTCATATTATACTCAATATAAAATCAGGGTAAGTTAATATTTTTTAAAATTAAATTAAATTTAATGGCTTAAAAAATTAATTTAGTTACGTTAAAATTTGTTAAAACAAACAAAAAACTAAGTATAGTGTTCAAAAACAGGCATTCTTAAACTCCAATAGTATCCACTTCAAATTTTTAACTTTTCTTTTAACTTTTAACTAATCAACTAGTTACTATCCAACCCCTGTATGAAATACATTACCTTGTGTTTCAAATTTAATACTGTGTAACAGGCAATCACATCTTCCCATAATCCTAGTTTGATAAAAACTTCCAGGGCTCCCTTCACCAAACCAAGACTAAACATTACGTTGGCCCATTTCTCCTCCAACGTCCAGATAGGTCTCATACCACTCGCGAAAAATAGATCCATTCTTCTGGCCACAGATGTTTTTGCATCGCTGTAATCTTTCAGGAGAGACTCTGCTTGCATCATGGATCGTTCAACAGTTCTCTTATCATCTGACTCCAATGAGCAACGGTAGCACAAAGAAGTCATTTTTAATGACCAATTTTTTGTACTTTCCACAACTTTCTGTAAGAGAAATATTTCTTAATAATATTATTTATTAATAGCAAAACAAAATGCAATGAGAATATTGTAGCTTACAGTCAGATAGGGTTTGATTTCCTCGTCGGTGAGTTTGTGCTTAGGTTGACACAGCTGCAACTGAACACTATTAAACGATTAAAATCTTTCTATGTGCCTCTTATGTTATAATTTGTATAAATATGAATATACGAGCTGTTATATTTACTATTTTGCCAAAATTATCGCTTCTTCCATCATTCCCAGTTTAGTCTCTTCTTTGTGTTCCGAAAACTCAATGCGCTCCAATCTCAATTCATCATTTAAGTTCAAAGATTTTGGTACATCTTCACAATCAACTGAAGGAAAAGTATCTTTGTCCATCTCTATTTTAAGGTACAACTGCGCCTTTTCTTCTTTCTGATACTTGGTACGCTTTCCCATTGCACCTTCCAAATTTAATCTTACACCTGCTATGCTCTGTGCGCGTTCAAGATGCTTCTCGGAGTTCTGCGTTCTTCTATAGTCCAAGTAAAATCTAGCAGCTTCCAGATTGAATAGAAGCTCGCAAAGAGGATCTTCTAATATCTTCAGATCATTCATTTTCGTTATTAAATCCTCAGTTTCTTCGAATAGCACGCCTGAGTGTTCATCCAACACATGCTGATGTAAGAGAGTAGCTCTAAACAGCCACCAGATGCAGCTTCTGTATTTAAGCTGTAGATCCTCATTGGAGAATATCTTCTTAGCCAGGTAAAGAAGCTCTGGTTTTTTTACATTTACATTACAACCATCATGCAGAGATAAATGCTTCAATGCCTCATCTCTTCTGATTTTCAACCAATCGATATCTTTGTCGATAGGAGGACCCGTCCAATTGCATTGGATAAAGTATAATAACGAAGCTATTCCTGTACACAGCCATGACAAATGCTCATCGGTTTTAATAAAATCATTATGTATAATTTCGTCTAAGCTATCGCCATTCTTTACTGCCTCGATAAGCATAGAGAGTTCATTGCTTATTGTATCTTTGTATTGGCTATTTAATATACTACGTACATTGTGCGGCAGATCTGAAACTGAAATCAGAAATAACTGTTGAGATAGAAAATACAATTTGTAATATTAATTATATTAATTTATTATATTAATATATAATATGCAAATGAATACATATAGTTATTGAATTTTACGATTTTACTGTAATAAACACATACCTTCATTTGTGGAGAAATTAAGTAAAAGTAAAATTTCTATGTTCTCGTCCATTTGGCTTCTAAATAGAATCAATGTTATAATATAATTATTAACACATGGAACTTATTTTAATGCTGGGTCTGAATTTCAATTTCGCACGAGAATAAATAATACCTGTAGCTGCAAGCAACTTTTTTTAGAGGTATTTAACTTGCCACCAATCGAACAATTATTTCACCGACTATTATGACGCTATACTGTTGTCGTTTTGTATATATATTTTGGAGCCTAACTCTTGACTTTTTTAATTTATTCAATTCTTAATTCACAGAGTTTTAAACTCTCAATTTCCTAAAAGGAAAATGTGTAAATGAAGTTCGGGATCGAACCCAGAATCTTACTCGTTTCTAATCCACGTGTTATCCGCATGTGGCTGCACGCATTGAGGTTATGACCGTATCATATTAGAGAGTAGCGCCCAATAGCGCCTAGCGGCTCACGACACTGCTGCTTTTTCGGTTTCTTTATTCTTCAGTGGCGCATCATCGCAAAGCTAAATCACATAACTTTTTAACCCGAAATACATAAAAAAATCCACTTTCTTAAATTAAAAATTAATATTTTTAAGTGCACCCTCTGCTTTAAAAGATATTACAGCACAATTCTCATTTTATATTTTTACATTCGATATTTTTTTCTTAATCACATTTTTAATATTTTTTTATTCAGTCTTGATATCAGTATGTATACATATATATATACCTACCTATTCGAATCGTGCAAGCATCGCGCCCCAGTGAGACCGAGTTGGTCAAATCGCCTCGTGGCGTGCCACCTTGGCGTGGTGAAGGGGCTCACCCGTCGCTCCTAGGAGCTTCAGGTGCCAAGAGCACGCCGTACCTTCTCCTCTCTTTCGAGAGAGGAGCGGTATTGTATGGAGATCTATCGGAGATCTATCTATAATGTATCGCACCGTTGACATTTACATATGTTGAAAAAATAATTTCAAATTATAAAATAAAGACTGCATTGTAGAGACTAAATGTTTAATTTAATATCGTATGATCGAAAATCAATATGTAATTTTCAGATTTTTAATCGTCTAGAGCTGTATCTTTATCTAATAATCTCGCACATAATACTCTGCAATAAATAGCAATAATTTGATATTATTATAATTGGATTTCTCTGGTATCTATATTTTAATTATCTTTACAACTAATTAATATTTAATACAGACGTATATACTATACGTAATATTATACATATGTTAATCATATACTGAGCTAACAATCATTATAAGTACTTTACACCCGTAAAGTTACGTTAAACGACAAACATAAGAAAACTTCAGTCGCTCGCGAGTGAGACTATTTTACATATCGTATTCGTGTTATCTAATCCGTCGATAATGACGGACACAAAATAGACTACTTTCTTAAAAAGATCTTTCAATTTTACAAGCAGTTGCATTCAAACTAGCCACTTAATACTGAAAATACACGCAGCGCGACGTGATATATTCTAATTAACACTGAAGCGCATAAATATTCAAACACAAAAAGAAAATTGTTTATTCGTAAATAAACTATATAAAACAAGATAAAAAACAAGATACTTGCCCAGATAGCAAAGGATTCTTTCTGAATTCCAGAATTCTTTGACATGAATTCTTTTTTAATCCCATTTTTGTTCTAAAAACACTTTTAAGAGTTCAAAAAGAATTCACTTTTATGTCACCAATTCCGACTTCTTTTTCGGATAAATAAAAGAAATTCCATAAGAAGTCAAGACATACTTTTATGGAATCCTTTTTCAACTACCAGAAAAGAATTCTTTCGAATTTATTTCATACAAATTACACCAATTCATAAAGAATTTAAACAAGTTCTTTTTGAATTTATAACGATCATCTGTGCTATTTGGGCGTACATTTAAGATACGCTTCAAAAAAGGCGGAGCAACGCTCTTACAATTTAAACAGCTGTTGGCCGTAATATTAATTATTACTGATTTACGATCGATTTGGATACAACGAAATAACGATAGGATAAAGATAGGACAAAGGTAATATTGCGAACAGTTAATAGAACTTTTAAAAGTAGCTGTCTTTTTCGTTGTTATTCTCGATAGATTCTCTCTTGGCGGCTATCAAATTTTCCCATTGCGCGATGAGCGTATTACGACGCCGTGGATTAGGCTGTAAATGAACAGAGATCTTTTATCGCTTGGTCAAATTGTCGACAAACGTGTTCCAAAGGATTATTTTTGTTTGAATTATTTTATAAATTAATGTGTATGTTTCGACGATCGATTGCAATCAATAACGTTAGTAATTAATTGTAATATTATATTGATTATATTCATATAAAAATATTGCTAACCTTATGTTTTCCCTTCTGTTCTCTTTCAATTTCATCCTCGTTCAAAGTGTTACTGGAAGCGCCACTTCTGAGAGAGCCAGAGCCGTCGTAAATATCGGAATCATTATCGTTTCCTATATCTAGTAAATTCGGCTGAGACTTGGCCAACATCTGCGATCTCATTAATCTAAAAGATAAATGAGATTCACATAAATCAGTTTGAGTTCATAAATATGACAATCAAGTGAAAAGTTCCCTTAAAATTTTTATTACAGCTTGCAGCAATTTATACCTTGATATAGCATTCTTTTTAATGCTTTTTTCATTGCAAACAAAATCATATGTTAAATAAATCTAAGTTCATCATTATTTAATTTGTATTATTTTCACAAGATGATGTAATATAAATGTGATGTAATAATAGTTCCAATTATTTTTTTTTAAGAATTTTAAGAAATCTCAATTTAACTTTTAATTTTCTTTTTTTAATTATTTTAAATACGATTTCGCAATTGAATTTTTTAATAAAAAAAATTTCACCACCTCAATTCGTTCTCTCGTTCTCTCATGTCATGTAACTCCTTTTGAATCTTCTGCTCAACAGGAACGTATCCCTTCCTCGTTAATGGCTTCTTCGGTTCGTCGTCCAGCTCTAATGGTATCTCCAACGTTTTGTTAAAAGCCTTAATACTCAGAGGATTAAGCGCGAGAGTAGGCGTTATGGCAGAACTCAAACTATCATTATTCAGCGATTTGTTCCTGTAGAGTTTTCCCCGTGTAGCCAAGAACCTGTGCATCAGACCCTTTTGACTCGGCGTAGTCGCAAAACGCAGCGGTGTCGGCGTGGTACGCGTAGATATCACGCCGTTCGTCATCTTTGGCGTCAAGTTTGGCGACAGCGGCGTCAGGCTGACTGCCTCCAATATCTGTGGTGTGGACGTTGTCCTTTTGAGCTTGCCTGAGCTCAGAGCCTGCGGCATACGACGCACCTACGGCAGTAAAATCGCTTATTAAATATTATTTCAAGATACAAACGGGTTTTTCCCGCTTAAGAATGATTTTACAATCTTCAAGCAGATTTCCATCCTTTTCTTCAGATACTTGACAATCAGATATTTTTACGAATAAAAAGGAGCGCTGAATACGCGTGGGATTTATAGATACAGAAGAACATAAACACACACATTAAAACTATGTCATTTTAGCATGCGTTTCGAGGATACCTTGCAGTCCACTGTCTCGTGGGATGTGGTTTTAATGCTACCCACGTTCCGCAGTTCGTGTTCCCTCTCGGTGACTTCTTCGATTTCCCTTTGTATTCGGTCCGTTGCCCTCCTCAACTGCTCCAGTCTATGCTCCGCCTGTGCACATACCAAAAATTTCTTATATAAAAATGTAAAATATATCATATGGGTTTATATTTTCACCACACGTTCAGCTTCTTTTTTTAAACAAGATATTCAAGTTTAATTGCTTGACATAAAAATTTAATGGTTCTAATCAGAATTCTAACTTCTTCACGAGGAGTTGAGAAACTTTAGCACACCGATAAAAAGAATCGCTATAAAATTGTATTGAAAAGATAAACGGAGTACTAACGACAGATTCCATCGAATAGTTCTGAAGAATTTATCTGATTCTTTTTAAGTGTTAGAGTTCCCGATAACTCTGCAGATACAAAGGACATAAGTGTGCCTTTTAAATTTTTATGTTCATCATTTTGTGTATGCGTGTCTTCGAGCTCTCTCGATATCTTATATATCTCGAAGTTTCAGCGCTGATTAATGGAGCGATTGCGAACTACTGATAAACAGATACGTTGTTTCGTTCGAGCGATATCACTGTGGAGAACGAGACCGCTTTCAAAGAATTACGTACGCGCGGTAGGAAGGTGAAAGGGTTTTCGACGATGCAAAAAAAATCGCTCGTTGCAACAATAACCGTCATCTCCGCGCGCTCGCCTCTATCGATCGCGTATCGAGCGTTATCAGTTTATCTCTAAAAGAAATTATATCGCGTTTCTCCGCGACCGTCCGACACGTCATTCGTAAAGTTACAAAACGAACAAATAGAATGACACATTTCCCGAAAAGGGAAGTACGGGCGAAATTGCGAGCGGTGACCTTCGGCCAAAAGAACAAGGCTGCCGTCGAACTTCTTCTTCTTCTTTTTGTATCAACACATCTATCGGCGTTTTTGTCACGATAAAATCTCTTCCCTACTACTTCTTTTCTCTTTCTTTGACTCACTTCCGTTTCGAACGTTTACACCCAAGTCTCAGAAACGTGTGTCCTATCTCTATTTACATCTTCGGCAATACATTGATTCAAAAAGCCTTCTACATTCAGCCGGGTGTCTGTTAAAGAAACGTATAAATTTTCGTGATGATTAACCAGGCCTGAAAAGGACGCCAAGGCCAGCTTTAATAATACCTCGTCGGTGTCAAGAGAAGTGCCGTGAAAGGGTTGGTGCGGCGATACGAAAGGCGAGGCGAGGACAGAGAGCCGCTACCGAGCTGCAGCCGATATACCGAGTTTCTCACGAGGATTTCCAGCTGCGACGCGACGCCGGTCAGGAATGCCGTCCACACAGAAAACCGAGCGTGCACTGACGGAGGTAACGGCTTAACTGTAATCATCGTTTCCCTTCTAAAAGAAATGGGCCACGACTCTTCCTACCGCTCTTTCGTCTCTCTTCTCGACTGTGCACCATCTTCGCTACCTTCGAGAATCTCCGGACGACCGACTTAAGGTCGACGCGTGCTCCCAATAAATTGTCAAACTCAGTTTCTTCCGAGTATTATAAATTATCAAATGTAGACAATACTTGTAAGTAATCGAAGAATATTAGGACTCGTTAGCTTCATCATATCCTAAAATGTCCTAAATAGAACAAGAAGTCACAAAGATATTAAAATGATAACAAAATGTCACTTTTATGTCATTTTATCGCGATTTTAGCGTTATTTTGATGTTAATATTATAACTTTTGTTCTACTTGGGATATATGCGGAATAATATTTAAGACTCGTAAGTCCGAAGGTATTTAAAATATTAAGATAAGTCGAAGATAAGTCGTATAAAGCTTCAATCAAATCAGCTTTCTATCGATTTCTTTTATCCTTATAAGGCTGTAAAAAAAGGATATCGAAGCGTATCTCTACTAGATTGCTGCTTTAATTTAATTGTAATCTGTATAGTCATTTTGTCTTCTTCCAGAGATCCATATTTTTATATCATATTTAGCGTTAAATATGATTGCCTTTCCATTTCGATTATGAGTTTTATATCGTTCGGTATGAAAATCACGTACGATATTACGTCAACTATGAATAATAATTTGAAGTCAATCGATTTCGGGAGGATCAGCTTCCAAGGTCTCTCGATGTCGGTTTCAACTTGTGACATATAATATATTCATTTAAAAATGCTAATTAAAGAAATCGAAAATGTCATTCCGATTGCGCATAGAAAGGCTACTGCAAATAAAAAATAATATATTTCTTTCAATTTTTAAGTCAAAGTTGATATTTGTAATTTTCGTAAAACATTTCGTTCAAAACTCAAAAAATATAATATTATATCTCAAGTAAAACATTTTTCACATCAATATTTGCATTAATATATAATATTTCCTCATGCATAAAAAAATAAGCAAAGAAATTAACAATTGAAATTGCTGGTAAAAATATTGACTGACTACGCGAGGCACATTTAATATTATATATTGTTATAATGTAACTTTGTGTATCTCAAAATTGTACCTATACTTTATGAATGCATGTTTACGATGCATTCCAGAGGGAAAAAATTAAAAATTCATGGCCAAAATTAAGATCATAATACATTAAATAATGTCAAACGAATCTAAGAATTCCATGTAAAAAATTTGCTTAGAATTTAAAAAAAGACGAACAAAAATTTTCCGCAAACGTATGATAGGAAAATCGCGCGATATAAATATCATTTATTGTCTGTTCTACCAAACGGTACTATTACGTAAAACAATTTGCATTATCGGTCTAATTGTTGTAGCAATGATAGCATGATTATAAGCACGCGTTTATTTTCTCTCAGTTTTGGCCAGGAATTTTTATCGTGTCCGCCTTTATGCGTCACCCTGGCGCCGTTCTTGCATTTTAAAGCACTACATTAGTAAACGTTATGGAACGCAATAAAACTAGAGATACGATATCAACATCAGGATAGACGACTCATTGAAAAATGTCACTGTAAACACCTCGCAATGTCACGAGCGCAATAGCGCGAATTGGAATTAATCCTCGCTCATCGGAATCTAAAAGTCTCTTCCTTCCAGATCTATAAATATCTATTATATATAAATATCTTTGCGAATTGCAAAGTAACGAAACAGTTGCATCTTAAAAGTACTTTCTTTTCAAACTTTTTATCTTCTTTGATCGTTATATCACGTTCATTTTTATTGTCTTTACAGGTTCGCATTTATTTTTACTTTATTAATTCTTCGAGAAAGATCTGGAAAGAAACAGACAATAAAATCGCAGTATAATGAAGCAGGTCTTTCCACCTTGAATAGAAATACAAAAAAAGGTATCTCACGGATCGCAGACTCGCGTTTTGCGCAACTGTCAAAGTCCTCTCGCTTGAAGAAGTTCGAGATAAATAAGATCGTGTCACGCTCATATGACAGCAGAGATTTATTCCGTTCGGTCACACTTTCCCGATTCGCTGACATTCGCTTCCTCCACCAAATTGCTCAACCGCTCAACTTTCCTGGGTCTAATGTCCATTTCTATCAACGCAAATTAACTTTTTTTCGACCCAACTTACCCCTCTAAAAATCAGAAAGAGACAGTTGAACCCTGAGTTAGTCTACATCGGTAGAAATGGGCATGCGTAAGTGTACACACCAGTGGATTTCGTGGATCTGAAATCGCAGGAAGCTTAAGGAGGGCACCTGGGACAGGATCGTTTACTCGTACATACATCACGTAGGTGCACGGCGCGTCTGAAAGCGATCTCTTTATATTCCTCGTCGAGGCAGGCGAGAGGGAGAAAGACAGAGAGAGAGAAAGACCCAGGACTCACCTCCATTTCGCGCGTTTCCGCCAGCGGGAATTGGGGACTGGGGAGTGCGACGGCAGGCAGCCGGCAGCGGCGACGGGTCCGGACTGAATCTTTTATCGGGCCGCTCCGCCGCGGCAGATACGCGAGCGGTGCGTCGACCTCGGGCAACCGGGGAACAATTTCGTGCGCTTTATCTGATCGCGAGGCGCGCCGACGAGCAACGACGTCCCCGCTTATTATCATGCCTCTCGCGCGGGTACCAGTATTACGTCACGTTGTGGCTTCTCCAATATTTGCGCCGACGGCGAGAGCGAAGTCCCGGCCTTCCGGGGACGAGGCACTAGCTCGCCTCTAGCTTGTCCTCTTCGAGCCGAAAATTCACCGGATCAAAGAAGAAGAAGAAGAAGAAAAAGAAGAAATGCGTTCACAAAGCCTCGAGCGCCTCTCCGTCGAGGTCCGCTCGGTATCACCGCTGCTGAACTCGTCCTGGGGGAACACCCTGGGGGACAGTTCCGAAAAGAGTCGCCCGATTCTGTCCTCCCCCCTCGTTGCGCGCGCGCGGCGATCAGGTCGACTCGACGCGGAAGAGCGACGGCGAGAACCACACCGGCCCCCCCGGGAACCTGTACACGCGAGTCCTCGCCGTTCGCGATACTGGCCGTGTGCGGGCAGGTACGCGCGGTGCCCGTGTGCGCCGCGCGCCGCGTCCTGTAACAGTAAACACCGCCGAGCGGAATCGGGCCGGGCGGCGGGCCCCGGGCCGCGACCGCGTGCGATACGCACGCCCCATTCTGTCCCGACCCGTGCGGCAACCGCTCGCCATCTTACCCGCGACCTTGTTCCCCGAACGTTCTCCAATGCGAGCGACAGGACGGCGCGGCGCGCCGCGCCCGGTTGATTGTTTGCCGATCGCGCGCCAGCGC
Organism: Tetramorium simillimum; assembly: GCA_011636635.1. Lineage (NCBI taxonomy): Eukaryota > Metazoa > Arthropoda > Insecta > Hymenoptera > Formicidae > Tetramorium > Tetramorium simillimum. Next base: position 11,889 of record VBVQ01002264.1, on the reverse strand, counting down.
GTGTTTGTTGTCATCGCACCGAGCACGATCTGTCGCCGTGAATGTTTGGCGATCGTGCTTCGGCGATGAATTGGAGACATACACGGGAAAAAAACATTTCTTTATATTCAGTAGTCGGTGTTTGATTGATTTATATTTGTTTCACTTAAAAGAAAAAAAACATTAATTGAATGGAAACGATTGTTTTGTTGCATTAAATGATCATGTTTGATGGAAAAAGTAATTATTATTTGAAATGGTACTTTGAACACGTCTAATTGAAATTAGTATTATTTGTTTCAATTAACTTATTATTTGAAATGATCATTAAGCTCACAGACTTATGTCCATTTCTACCACGGCAGATTAACTTTAAAATCTCGGTTTAACATACTTTCTGTTTTTAGTCTTAAGAATTAGAAAAAGATAGAAAGTAAGTTAAACCAAAATTAAAGTTAATCTGCCGTGGTAGAAATGGACATTATACAAATAAATCAACTTTAATTTTCTTTCAAAAAAATATTTTATTTAAAATAAATGAATTGAATATGAATAATGTATGTCAATCTTACAAGATCATACTTTCCGTTAATAAACATAGTATTACCATATAGGTACATACATAATATTGTTTCCATATAAAAATTTTATTTTATTTCTTATTATCATTTGTCTACATTTGTTCATAAATCATTTTTTACAGATAAATATGGATAACTATTCAGAATTTATATATAATTTAAAAGAAATGCATTTAGGAGTGCTTATGATGAAATTTGTTCAACTCTTATTTTTAATTTTTTGCAAGATGGACAAAAATAATTATTTATAAACAAATGATGGACAATCGGAATCCAGATATAACTTTTAAAAATGCACCTAGGGATGCTGATGAAATTTTTTGTTTATTTTTAATTTTTTTGCAAGATGGACAAAACAAATTAAAAATTAAACAAATTAAAAATTATGGATTTATGGACAAATGTGGATAATCGAATGCTATATCAATTTTGTAAAAATTCGCATTTTGAAATGCCAACTTTACAGACTTGTTCATAAAGAATATTCGCATCCGTAGAAAACTTTAATCTCACTCATATGTCAACTCTTGGTTTGACTTGAACCACTTAGCACGTGTATGGGAATGATCCACGCAGAACATTTTTAGAAATTTATTCGTAAGTACAAAATATACGTAGAAAAATACATTATATAAGCAGAGTTATTGTTCTTTACATAGTCGATAACTTGCGGCGCGAATTAGGCTCGCGGCTTCAAAGTGCCTTTTATTATTTATCATGTATTATCATGCTGGAGACGCAAAACTGTACAACGCAAAACTCCTGTGAGAACAAACGTTCTTGAGTAAATTTGCATCACATCCCCTTTTCGTCTGTCTAAATTTCTACAAAATTCTATTTTTGTAATCATCAGACTTATAATCGACGCAAATAATTTTATAGAAGATTATATAAAGATTATTTGTTTGTTATCCTTTATCAATATGATGTAATATCATAATTCATAAAATATTTAATGTTATTAGCTACCATATTTTTATAATCTAATATCTTATTTCTATTTTATGAAAAAGGCACCCTTTATAATAATAATAATAATATTTTTAGACATTTGTATGGGGTAGATATGTTCTATCTTGTTAATTAGTGTCTTAACTATTGTAATTACATTCGTCAGATTCATTAGCTTATAGACGGTATTAAAAGTTATCTGGTTATTGTATATAAATGCATTATTTGTTGATATGTCTGTTAAAGAATTGAATTTTTGTGAGTTATTAAGACTTGTGTAAATAATAGTACAAGATGGCGTGTAATACAATGTAATTGCAAAAGACTATACAGACTGCAACTGGACTTTAAATCGATTTTCCTGTAAAGCGTAGCTTCGTACGAAAAATTTATTCTATAGTTTCGATTTTCTTTCTTTACACGAATTATTATATCAGTTCTACTACCGTTATTATCGCATTCTGTATATACATTAATCACATATCGCTACATTAATGTGATTTTTATTATACCTGTGTAAAAAAATGTTGTGAATTGATTCGAATCGATGATTTGTACCATCCATGTCGAGAAAGTTCCGAGTTTAAATCTACTCCAGATAAATCAAGGGTATCAGTTTTGTCTTTGGGAATTTTGTCACCAGTTGACGTTTGTGCGCTCCAGTTCGTTATAAGAGATTTAATCCTAGAGTTATAAACTCTAGATGCCTAATGCTCACAAAATTGAAGTTACCAGACGAAAGACCGCAGACACTGCAAAATTTCATTGTTACTGTGATGTTGATGATAAAAATGTGAACTTCTCTTTAATTCCAATATGGATTTTAAAGATTGCTTTATTACTGGCAAAGTTCATTAAAAAGATCATTATTAAAGCCATAATAATTATGCCTATTTCATTCACATTGTTTTAGGTTTTTTTGAGATGTTTAACGTGCTGTAGCCCGCCTACAGGTACAACACACTCTTGCTCTATATGTTCTTTTAGTTCTCACGTCCTCAAATAATTCTTCCCGTTAGTCTGACAAACTTCTTAATAATTCTGAGAGCAGAGAACTCTTCTTTTCTTAACCAGCTCCACACATCATCCGGGTTACTAGCTCCAATTTTGCCTAATCTCCTATTTAAGTCAAACATTGTCTTAGTTATGCTATGCAATGGTTAGCTGTGTTTTATTGTCATCATACAAATAAAAATTGATTGAATGTATATTCCTTATTGGACTGCGATCAATTAAATCTCGGAACTTCTCGGACATAAACTTTATATTGATAACTGAAATAGATTTATACATTAAAAAAAAATTTAGAATTTGTCAATTAAATGGAAAATGTGATTTGCAACTTATCTGCATTTAATGTATGGATATAGTGATTGATACTTAATGTATGGATTCTAAAATATTTGTAACTTAGTAACTTACTGCGATAGATATCTTGATGAATATTTTTTTTTTTTAGGAAAAAAAATGTCCTGGCCAAGAAAACCGTTGTCAAAAAGAAATGCGAGAAGTTGCGATAGCCAAAATGCGCTACGATGCACATTAGACAATTTACAAATGGAAAAATTTCTTACGAAAATAATTGTTTTTTTTTCCAATTAATTGAAATTTACGAACATCTATAATTTGCTCATTTAGATAGTATAAAATTGCTCACAAAATCGTAAATGTGTTATTACTCCTAAGTAAACAAAATATCTTCTATAATAATTAAGAGATAAATTTTAATAATCTTCAATAGAATTGTTATAAAAATAAATTATATAGCAGCACTCACATTTACGATCCTCCACGATTTAAAAAAGAATAGAAAAATTTATGAAATTATATTAAGACTATGTAACTGTAACATACTTTTTTACATTTGGCACTTTATCATATTTTCATGATATATTTTTTATGATTGTTAAATAAATATAAATTTGTAGGATCACATCTAATAAAATAGATGTGAAATTACAAATAAGTTACATAGATTTATTTTCTGTGTATATCAAAAGTGAAATTGAAGATTGCAAATTTTAACTCTAAATACAAATTTGATATTAAATTTGAAAACTTAATAAATGCAGGTAATTATTGCAATCAATACAAGCTTTTAATAATAACATTATTATGAAATTCCGCATTTCATAATAACATTATAAGATTATTTTTAAAACTTACAAAAATAATCGCTTACATTGTAAAACAAATAAATGCCAGCACTATTAATTTAATTATTGCTTACAATAAAAATACCGTACATCATCTATCAAATTGACAAGGATGTTTTCATTAATCCATCACTTTTTTTTTAAGTTAATTATACCGTAATTAACTCTATATCCCGTGTATTAAAAATGAGAAACACGATTACATCTATTTGGTTTTGCTTTTTAAATATACAAGCAAAAAAGTGTAGTTATATTGTGTTATTATATTCTTTTAATATTATTGTATATTACAATGATTATTGCATATGCATTTCAATTAATCGATTGTATCTAGCGCATTGCTATGTTACAAAATATATTTTGATGTAATCAACGTTAAACTTTACATGTCTTATTATACAAATATTATTATTACTTTGCATACCGATCTATCTCTTTAGAGCTTTGACAATAATACTATTCTTGTCAATTTGAAAAATGCTATTTTGAATGAAATTAGTACTGGATAAAACTAAAATCGTATTTTGTTTCTCAGATTGCTTTATAATTGTTCGTATATCCTCATTTATGATATATATCGACCTCTGGTTGTCCACCTTCGCTTGCAATCCATGATCGCGACAAAACTTGATCTGATGTAGCGGTATGGTTATATATTTATTCTGAGCGATTAGTTTACTTAACTGTTCGGAACGGATGTATAAATACTGATGACTTTGTCGCTGATCGGTTTCCTGATTTTCCTCGACAGAATCTTTCGGAGAAACGTTTAAGATTTCTACCACATCTGTCGCAACTGACTGCGTTATACATTCGCTTTCTTGCAATATATTTTGATTTTCTAGAATAACCTCTTCGTTAACTTCATTGAAAGTCTGCAAAATATTAATATTCGCATATATAATTTGCGCGCAAAAGATATTATTTCCCGGATGCTCTTTATTTCCAATACCGAGATTATTAGCACATTTTGTAGATTTTTCATTCATGGCATCGTTCTGATTAATGACGTCCACATCATATTTTTGATCATTTTTATCGAAACTTGTAGCTTCTGTTTGCCCCGTTTTTAAATGCCTATATGCTGTGCTTCTTTCTTGCGTATTACTGTTGCATATTTCTTTATGATTACATTTTATTTTTCCATCTTGTTCTGAAAAATCTGTGTTTACCTCGTGCTCAATTACATATTCTCTTTCTTCAGTTAATGTCTCGCTTCTACAATTTGTTTCATTAGTGCACTCGTAAATTTTATCCTGATCTTCGACGTTATGCTGATAGACAATATGATTTTCCTCATTATTAGCTACTCTTAAGTTATCGTAAAAAGGATTTTTTAATTGTAGCAGGCCATCCTCTATATTGTTAGTACATTCCATATTGACATTACTGTTCTCCCTATCGGGGTATTTACAATCTACAGCTATTTCAGTCTCTATACCGTCAGTCTTATTCAATTGAGATTCCGAGTAAATCTCAAAATTCTCCAATTTATCAATGTGTATTATATCGTTTGTCTCCCAATTTCTGTTACTATCGATATCCTCTTTCAAAACGTACTCTTCTATTGTATTAGTAATAACTTGTGTTTCGTCATGGTTTTCAAAATTTACAATTGCATCGGACGCGACATCATCGATACTCATCGTACCTTCTGGAGCGCAATCCTTCCTTTTTCGATTAGTTCGAACTTTTTGAACGTCTTCTTCCGGCGGATGCAAGACTTCACCAAACGTAGTGAGGATTTTATTGTGTCGTGTTTTTAAATGACGTTTATAAGTGTTCCTAGTTTTGAACCTAAAACACAATATATTAATATTTTATAATCAAAATTGTCAATATCAATCGATTCTCTGATTCTCTATCTTGTCGTCTAGAGAATCAGAAAGATGGAGAATTTAAGTTAAAGTTAAATTAAATAATTTTATTTGACTTAAACTTATGAAAATAGAAAAAAATATTTGTTTATTCTAAATATACTGTCTATAATAATTACTTTTAAACAATAATTTTACTAACCGTTGTCCACAATCGTCACATCCGAACGGTGCTTCTCCAGTGTGCCTACGTTGATGTTCTCTAAAGTGAGACGGATGCCTGAATTTTTTCCCGCAATCCTTGCATGTAAAGCGTGTTTGATTTTGATGAATCAACATATGGTACTTCAAGCTGTGCCTTCTTGTAAAAACCGCTTTGCATATTCGACACTCGTAAGGCTTTATCCCAGCGTGACTCCGATAATGCGATACTAAAGTTGTAGGCGCTGTGAAACTACGAGGTGGGTCGCAGATGCGACATTGTAGATTGTTCCCTGAAGGATTACCCTTCTTCTTAATACGTTCTATATATGCTAGTGCCATTTCCCTCTCTTCCTTGCTCGTGCCAATAAACTTTGCTTTTCCTTTAGGCTTGGTAGTCGTAGATACCTCTGCGTTTGATTCCGTGCTGATTTGAGTTTTATCTGATCATGAGTTTGTACATACATAAATATAATAGAATTTTACATGTTATACAATTATGCTTTACCATGGTAATTTCATCTTTATATAGTAATCATACGACATTGTCGTATTTTATTTTAGAAATTATGGATTAAGTGGAACATACCTGATGAGTAAATAATATCATCTTGACAATTTTCAGCTAATTTCTGATGAACGTGAGAATACTCTTTCATATGTACACTATCAGTACCAACGACCATCAACACAATCTGAAAATATTTGTAAAATATATATATCAAATGTAATTATAGTTTTTCAAATAATAATCAAATGTAAACAGTTTTTTATTTTTACTTTCAACGAGCGATACTTATTTATTTAACTAATTAATAGATTGTATACTAACATTTTCTTCTTCTGTTGTATTACCAGGGACATTATTAAAAGATGTTTCTCTCCTACTAGGCATCTTGTCATCTAGTCGTTCAAAATAACTATGATCGCCGAGTACCTTAATATCTATTTGCTCAGAATTCTTTAATTCGGAATCGTACGCTTCCTTATTTTCCGATTTCTGGAAACATTTCTGCTTTTCGTTCTCTTTACTATTAATATCATTTAAAAGTATTTTACGTAAATAATTGGATTTTTCCACTATCACATCTTTGTTCTCCTTATTTAACGTTTCTTGAGGTTTCTTTATCTGTTGTATCCGACTTTTCTTATTTTGTAGATTAGTCTTGACATTCTTATGGTTTATACTTTTCGCTGTAAATGTATCATCTGTAACATACAAGAAAAAAGATCCTCTTTAAAATATAACTTTTTGCAAACTTTTCCAGGACTAGTATTTACATATCATTTATGTATTTTCATGCATTTAGAATTTAATGTGTAAAATTAAATAATCATAAAGAAGAAAATATCTTATCGGAGATTTCTTTTAACATAATACTAATTTATACTTATAACTTATTAATACGTACAAGTCTCTTTATCTGCTTTCAGTTGTTCTAAATGCTCCTCTAGGTGATTTTTAATACACACTCTGGCTTTTTCCTCGCTAGCAAAACTGGTGTATGTCTGGTGACAACCAGGCACTAACGCACAGGCATAAGAATATTGTCTTTTGAGCTCGTCACTTGTAAAAACGGCAAATTGCTTAACAAGATGTGAAACAGGCATAGACGCGAGCTGAGGTACGGTAAAGCACGACTCTTTCCGTTTCATACTCGCTGTTTTAGGTTTGAATTGCAGTGTCAGCATGGAATTAATATGTTTCTTTTCCGAGTGCAACGTTTGTGATGCAACCTCAGCAAGTACTTCCAACAATGCTGACGGACTGTCTCTTCCTATAGTACCTGCAACAGTTTTTGTAATTATTATTCTCAATTATACTTGTATATTAATCCTGTTATGCTACTGTTATATTCATTGTTAAAAAAGAATTCTCCAAAGAAAAAAATTAACTCTTTCGAGACATAGTTTCAGAAAACTTTTATAAATCGTCATGAAGCTTTAAAGTGAAATTAAATCTTTTGTCGATAACAGATTTTATTTTGCATATTTTATATTATTTGTTCATTTCTATCGATATAAATCTTCAATCTCGATTTGACGTATTTTTTATCCTTTTCTAATTCTTAGAGAAAGATAAAAAGTTAACTCGGGATTAATCACATTGGTAAAAATAAATAGAAAAAAAATATGCAAAACGAGAAGTGGATAAATCCGGTAAAACGCGCTGCTATCATCGCGAAGCATCTCGCGGCATCAGTGAGCTGAAACGGCTTTAAAGGCCACTCCTGTAAAACTGTACATTTCAATTATAAAAGGAATGCTAAAATCCGTGCGATCCGCGCCGGGCGACGTCGATTCTCAGGCGAAGCAACGCCGCGGGAGCGTCTCCGTGCGCGCCGAGCGGACGTTGTTTTCGTGCAATAGCAGACGCCATAAAGACGCCCCAGCAGACGGCTTTTTCAGTTTACTATCCGCGGATGCGTCGCGTACGCGCGTTTCTCCGCGGCCGACACGCGCGCGGTCGCGAGCGCGCGCGCGACCCGCCGACGTCGTCGCGAGAAGACGCGCGACGCGGGCCCGCTGGGATTACCTCCGTTGTACGAATTTGACACATGCTGCGGATTTCTTTTGGCGTTCATGATGGCATTCACGTTCACGGCGTGTCTACATTCCCCGACTACCCCGTTCGCGAACAACAGGTTCCTCGTTTGTTGGCCAACTCCGCCTCCCCCTCCCCTTCTGTCAGCCGTCGACACTGCTGCCAACGCGTGCATGCCGGATCACACGTCGCCGTGACGCGCGCTCTCGGCGGCGATCGGCGCGACACGTCCCCCTCGGTCCCCTCTCACGTCTCTCGCGCGTGTAGTTGGTGCGAAACCGGGACCACGATCTGGCATCTCCGTTGTCGCGTTCTTTGTCTTCGCGCCCGCGGTCAGCTCCGGTCAGCTCTCCGGTTGCCTTCTCTTTACCGTGAAAAAACGGAAACATGGCTGAGGTTAGTTTTCGATATTTAATTATTAAATCCAAGAAATTCTCACACGTCGATCGTACAAGACATAATTGCGTAAATCATATAATCTATTTGAGTGTTTAAATACATCAGTAAAATAAAGTTGATATGTCACGTGCGAGTGTGATGCATCGGTTGAATATTGAATGATTTTTCTTTCTCTGTGTACTTCGTAGGCAGATGAAACCCAGAAGAAGAAGAGGACCTTCAGGAAGTTTACCTTCCGGGGGGTCGATCTCGACCAGCTCCTGGATATGCCCAAGTAATATTGATAGTCAGAACATAACCTATAAGAGTTATTTAACCTTGCAATAAGAAGTATTGCAACTTCTGCTCGTAGACCTCTTCTTGAAATTGTTGAAAATTTATTAAATTTAATGCAAAAACAACTTATTTTTATAGATTTTAAATTTGTTTGAAATATTTGAATAGAGATAAGGAAAAAGGAAACTTATTGACAACTAATTTTCTCCAGCGAGCAGCTGATGGATTTGATGCATGCGAGAGCACGTAGACGCTTCTCTCACGGTCTGAAAAGGAAGTCCATGGCTCTTGTCAAGAAGCTGCGCAAGGCGAAGAAGGAGACGCCGCCTAATGAGAAGCCTGAAATCGTCAAGACACATTTGCGCAATATGATCATTGTTCCAGAAATGGTTGGCTCGATCGTTGGCGTATACAATGGCAAAACGTTTAATCAGGTTGAGATCAAACCGGAGATGATTGGACATTATCTTGGAGAGTTCTCCGTTACCTACAAACCGGTCAAACATGGTAGACCTGGTATCGGTGCCACCCATTCTTCACGATTTATTCCACTCAAATAAATGTAAAAATTCTTTGAATAAATTATCAAAAGTGTAACGAGCGTTTTTTCGTTTTTTTTTTACAAATAACTGTGAGAAATACTATGAGGAAAATGATAGAAATAATTATTTATTACTTTTATTCTTATTTTTGATAAATATGCAGTAAGTCCCACTTTTTTAAATTTAATTTTAAAGTTTTTTGACGTCAATAAGTAAAAACATGATTTTATGACTCTAAGAGATTGCACTTTACATATTATAATTTATTAATTAAATTTAAAATGAGTTATTCAGTCGATATATGAGTCGAACAGATTATTAACAATTCTTGGCTTTTCTTGTTCAAGACGTTGTTGGTGATGCTAAATTATGGCCCAAATTTATATGTATATGAAAAAAATTTATAAAGTATTACTATTAATAAATTAAAAGTTTTCTATCACGAATTCTCTGCTTTATTTAAATTATTAAATAAAGCAGAGAATAATTGATAGAAAACTTTCGGTTTTCCTTGTTAATGCGCCGCAGCGCCATGCGTAGTATCCTTATTCCTTACAGCCATAAATTTAACATGTTTTTATTTACTGACATCAAAAAACTTTAAAATTAAATTTAAAAAAAGTGGGACTTGAGCGATGATTTTCCTTCTCAGGAAAGATTCTATGCATGAAAATATACAAATTTACAAAGATTTATGAAAATCGGAAGGGGGGGTGGGGCGTTATACTGCATATTTAGTAAATATTATTTACCTACAGTTCTTCGAGAGCTAACTGTGTCGTCGTTGCCTGATTAATTACAATTACTTAAATTTAATAATATAAATTTTTTTAAAAGCTGCCTTTCCTTTTATATGTTCCTTTTATATATTTATATTTCCTCTGAATGATTTTTTCGTATCTTATAGACCTGGGTATCGATCATGTAATTTTGGAAACGTAAAAAGTGAAAAGTTTCACGTGAACTCTAGGGCTTCAACCAATGGAATCATCGCGTTTACGTGAAAATTTTCACTTTCCACGTTTCCGCCCTATGGAAAAGCTACTCTCTAAAAATAAATCAGTGAAACTCACTGTCAATCAGCGATTATACACTGATTGTCAGTGTTAAGTATACCACTAAATTTTTCAGTGATATACTTAACACTGACAATCAGTGTATAATCGCTGATTGACAGCGAGTTTCACTGACTCACTTTTAAAGAGTACGTGATCGATGCCCTAAGCATCGGTGCAACTTCGAATGGTTCAGCAAATGCCGTATTAGCAATAAAACATGGGCAACATGGAAGGAGTCACGATGTTCCAGTTTGAGACTTTTGACGAAAACGATCCGATGCACGTTCAATTAAGTCTAAACGGGACAAATGTTATTGATCTTTTATCTGAATGTGAAAACATTCCAAAAGTTGAAGAAATAACCGAAACCGAAGTTAAAAATACGGCTTTTGATTCAGAAAAACAATAAGAAACAGTGTTTCACGAGAATCAACAAATAAATGATGATGGAGAAATTCAAATTTAAGAAGAATTAAAGAACATCCGATGTTTAATAAAACGGATAATTTGGAATGTGTTGATTAAATGGAGGAGCTTGAAATTAATAAAGCTGTATAAATTCGTATTCTACTAAAAATATTTTTTTAATAAAATAAATTTCCAGAGGTATTTTTCATGTTACAAATTTTTTTTTCAACATTATTTATGGTACACTGATAGCATATTTTTGTCAGTTTATAATTTATTTCTTTAAAACAATGTAGTGAAGATAATTGAAACTTGGTAGATAGTTTCATTTATCCGTATATTAGATGTACAAAAAAATTGAAAACATTGGTACCATTTCTTCAATATTTGTATTCTTCAAGACCGTTTCTTTCCATAAGAATACGTGGGAAATCAGTGAAAATTAAAATCGTTATTACTCAACAATTGTTTAGTGAATTCGTTTAAAGTTTTTTGCAGCACATCAGGAAGGCTAAAGAACAATCTCACAAATTTTTATCGACTTGGTAATATTTCGAAGATAGCTCAGTTACATCCTTAATGTAACTGTAATTATATAAGTGTGTACGTTAATATACATTAAATCTGAGGCGTCGCGTTTTTCTTTTAAATCTATCTTCATTAATCTCTTACATTGCTATTAATTAATTACAGACATGAAATTTACAATTATATATCAATACAATACTTTTCAGGTGTCCCAGATGTCAATTTTGATCTCTAACGTTTACATTTACATAACGACGTCGTAGAAAGTATCGCCGGATCGCGAATAAATCTACTCGACTCGAGACCTCGCAAGGAGTTTGAGCGGAGGTGCATCGCGGCGAATCTACAGCATTTTTAATAATATCGATGCGGAGAGGAGGTTCGCCGGAGCGATCGCACGCGGGGGTGCGCGCACCCCCCGGGTAGCAGAGCGAGGAAGGCGGGGGGG